>RJWK010048581.1:0-16889 GCA_004363435.1 Platanista minor
TGTGTGTGTTCTTGTGTGTTTGTATATGTATGTGAGTGAGTGTGTGTGTTCTTGTGTGTTTGTATATGTATGTGAGTGTGTGTGTTCTTGTGTGTTTGTATGTGTATGTGAGTGTGTGTGTTCTTGTGTGTTTGTATATGTATGTGAGTGAGTGTGTGTGTTCTTGTGTGTTTGAACGTGTATGTGAGCGTGCGTGTTCTTGTGTGTTTGTATGTGTATGTGGATGAATGTGTATGTGTGTTCTTGTGTGTTTGTATGTGGATGTGAGTGTGTGTGTGTATGCTTTCTCCTTGTGCTCCTACCTCCCTTGTTGAATTCTGCCTGACAGACCCCGTGCTCTTTTGTGCGTCCGTACCTGTGTAGGTGATGCTGTCTCCTTTTGTAACACCGAACCCTCACATTCCATCCCTGGAGAAACCCAAAACAGTTCCCTGACATTTTATAAAGACGTAATCACTCCTTCATTCATGATGTCTCCCATCCTTTAAAGTACCTCTGTAATATAACTACTCCCAGTTTTTCTTAATTATTTCCGTGTTAGCATCCATTGAACCTGAGCACCTCAGAGACTGTGGCTTCTTTATCTTGTAAACACATCATGTGATTCTTAACAAATAGAAGGCAAAGTACTGAATCAGAGGAAATGAAAACAGAGGAATCAATCAAGGGACGAATGGAGGAATAGCAACAGAGATGCAAAAAGTAACCATTAAGAGTATTGGGTGGAGAGATCACATGTTTTAGAGTGTGAAGTTTATTTTTGATGTCATAAGGTTAAATAAATTCTCTAAGTTCAAAGAGTTTAAGCAGATGATGGAAAAGTTAAAAGTCAGTTTCAGTCTCCAATTCATATATTTAATTTTTTTCAAATAATTTGTGAAAAGTCCATGACAAACTCAGGGATATTTAAGGTGATTTTTCACATCCTCCCCTTCCCACCCACCCCTGCTTCTTAAGGTCTTTGCTGAGTAACTATTTAGACTTAAAAATAGCTTTGTGCCCTCTCATTCATCAACCTTTCGTAAAACAATTTCTCTTTCCCAACATTGGAAGCAGATAATCCTCTCTCCATTTTACATCATAACCAATGATTCACAGTCATTCACACACAAGAACCATTAGTTTTTCTATTTGGCAAAATTATCTCATTTTAGATCCAGTCCACTGCTTACTTATGAACACATTTGTCCTCCAAACAATGTTGTTTGGATGCTGTGGGAAATTCAAAAGGATCTGATGTGGTACATCATCAACAGGCTTACAGTCTAGCTGGAGATCCAAAGTATTAACAGAGAAATGTCTACTATTTATAGTTCTATCTTCCTAGAAAGAAAATGTATAAGTGAAAGTTTGAAAGAGATTTTGCTTTATTTTCTATTTCAGTATTTAAGACGTGGTGTGTGCTGAGTAAATATTAAATAATGATGTTGGCATGGTGATGATGGTAATGATGATGGTGATGGTGGTGATAGTGATGATGATGATGGTGATGATGGTGGTGATGATGGTGATGGTACTGATGGTGGTGATGATGGTGATGATTATGGTGATGGTGGTGATGATGATGATGGTGATGGTGATGGTGATGATGGTGATGATGATGATGGTACTGTCGGTGGTGATGATGGTGATGATTATGGTGATGGTGATGATGACAGGCTTAGCTTGCACTTTACCCAGTAAAGCTGAACACCTCGCAGTTTTGCCTTAATTACACCTGTAAAAACCACTGCTCCAAACAAGGTCACATTCGCAGGTTCTGTAGGTTAGGACATGGACTTATCTTTTGGGCAGACACCATACAATGCACTACTCATGCTCATGAAGCTGGCACAGTCATACCTTGAGATACTGCGGGTTTGGTTCCAGATCACTATAATAAAGTGAATATCACAATAAAGCAAGTCACACAATTTTTTGGGGTTTCCCAGTGCACATAAAAGTTATGTTTACACTATACTGTAGTCTATTAAGTGTTCAACAACAATATTATGTCTGAAAAAACAATGTACATGGCTTAATTATTGCAGGCTTGCCACAAACCTTCAATTTGTGAAAAAGTACAATATCTGTGAAGCACAATAAAGCAAAACATAATACAGTGAGGTAATCCCGTACTGGGCCTTGGACAAGTGTCTTTGTCTCTCCAAGCTTCAGTTTCTTCATCAGTAAAATGTAAGTAATGGGCATCCTATGGGCCTCGGAAGGTATTTATGGAATCAAACTGGGTAATACCTGCGAGACCACTCCAATGTTAGATGCTATTCAAATGTAACATAAATGCACATCACTAAAATCAAACAATATTTTCTAGACTCCCCGTTCCCCTGCCCCGGTAAGAGTCCTGTTTTTCCACCTTCCTCCTCAGCAAACGTCTGAAACATTTTCTGTCCCAGGGGACCCCTTCCCCACCTCGACTCCACAAGCTACTCCAGCAGGGATGTCCTTCCCAGCCCCCATTGCCAGTCTCCAGCCGGCCAAGACCATTCTCACCAAGGTGACCAGTGAGTCCCGGTTCTCAGACCAAATCGTCTCACCTCGGATCTCATTTCACTGGCTCTTTCTTCAGCATTCTGAACTGTTGACCACTCTGGAAGGCATCTCAAGATTTCCTGGTTCTCTTCTTTCCGGTTACTTTGTTTTTGGATTCTTCCCCTTCAACCTGATATCCACACTTTGGAGTTCTGAAGATTTCAGTCCTGCGGCCAGTGGCTCTCCCTGGGTAACTTTCTTCTTCACCAGGGCTTTAAACCTCACCAGTATGCTGATGACTCTGGTATGTTGATCTCCAGCTCCAAGCTATTCTCTACATTTCAAACTTATTTATCCCACTGCCTACTTGACATCTCTACTTGGAGTTTGCAGAAACATCGCAAAATAGGACATTGAAAGCATTTCTGCCCATCTCAGGCTGTCTTCTCTCAGTAAATGGTCCCCACCAACCACACGGTTACTCAGATAGGAAGCTGGATGTAGTCTTTGATTCCTTCTTCTCTTTACATTCCCTCATCACAAGGTCCTATGGCTTCTTTAACGCATACTTTGAGCCCATCTACCCCTTCCATGCCAACCAGCATCACTCTGGTCAAAGAACTAACCTCTCTTCCTGGCTTGCTGCAATGCCATCTTTATTGTTCTTCCAAATTTCATTCTTGCTCCCTTTCAATCCACTCTTCAGACAGCAGACAGACATCCTTTTAAATTAAAACATGGTCATTTGCTACTTAAATCCTTTGGCAACTTCCAAACTTTTGTGATGTGACCAACAAGCTTTTCCCCAAACCCAGCCTCATCAACCATGCTGTAGCTGATGGATTCTTCCTGGTTCCTCACATCTTCCCACCTTGGGATTGTCTTTCCTCTGTGTCTTGGCTCCTGTTCCTTCTTTAGGTCTTTGACACAAGAGAAACCTTTCTTGACAATGTTAAGAAAGTGCCCTCTCCTCCAGTTAAATTCCAAGTCTTCATCTTATTTTCTCTGTAGCATCATCAGGATTTGAGACCATGCACTGACTGGCTGTTTACTTGTTTACGGTCTAACTTCTTGCCCTCAGAAGACATGTCCTTCTTATTCTCTGATGAATAGTGCCTACAGCAGGGCTGGACATGGAGCTAGCTGGTGCTTGATAAATATTCAGGGAATGGATGTTGAATGAATGAATGAGACAAAAACTCACCTTCCCTTCAAGGATCTAACATTTTCACATTAAAATCTTATGGAGGCTCAAACAATCCTCCTCATGTCACTTGTGAGGATGTGGCCAGACAAAGCCTGGCGACCTACATTGCGGGAAGTTAGATGGGAGGAGATGAGGTGTCTAGAATGAGATTCACCCTCCAGAAAGGGACAGACACTAGGAGGTCAGACCCACGTTGTGGTGTTGGGGAAGAGTCTGGTCCTGCAGCCCACTGGGGCTGCAGGGAAACCAGGCAGTAGACAGTAAGGTCCAGCCAAGGGTGCAGAGAGGCAGGGACCACAGCAGGGACGAAGGAGTGTACACGGCCCTGCAGGAAGGCCCGGGTGGGTGGAGACACTGTTAGAGGCAACATTCTAAGACCAGTGTTCTGGTTCCAGAGCTGATATTGGGCCTGAAGCCTGGCAACCAACAGAGGTTGGCTAAAGAACAAAGGTAGACTTCCAGAATTCCAGCCTAGAGGTGCGGTTCCCTAACTTAATTTGGTTAGTAATTGTGATCACGGGGTCCAGCGGCTCCCTTTAAGTTCAGGGATTATTTTCCTCCCTGGGGGGACACAATGTGCACCTGTGTCTGCTGTCACCCTGTCGCACCTACTGACCTGAAAGATTTACAGCAGCTTCAAAAGAAGAAACAGATTTCTCACTCGCCTTAAGGATCTATGCCAAACTATATTTTTCCTGCAAAATCCATTTTTAAATTTCTTTTTTACAGAAGCATTTTAAGTGATTGAGAATTTGGTGATGCGTTCTCCCCAGGGACTCAAAAGGTGTATTTTTGAGGCTGAAAAATAAGAAGCTCTCGAAAACGACCACCACATTTCGACTGAGGAAAGTATCTAATAAGCACGGACTGAAGAAGATGTTTTCCATAATATTTTTATCTTTATCGTGAATGACAGTGATAGCCTGTCCAAAGAAAGTGCGAAAGCAGAGGAACGTCAAGGGGAAGTCTTTTTTTGTCAGTGGCAGTGTCTCCTGTGCTTGCATTAGAACTGTTATGATGTCAATGCAAATGTGAGTGCCATTACAATGTCAATGTGAGATTTCTCCCCTTGCTTTTGTCAGTTTCAATTAGATGCTTGATGTTCCCATAATGCAGTTTCTTCCCCTCCCCCATGCTTAATGTACTTAAATTCTGAAAGTTACCACTTTTAAGAACCCTGCTCTATTTCTTAATGGCACTCCACAGTGAACCCGTATTAAAAAGTAATACATTTTCCATACAGAAAGGAATATAAAGTAAGTTCCATAAAAGTACAACACACTTACATTTTAAAGTATATAACATTAAATATATTAAAAGCACATTGTGTCACACCATATATATTAAATACCATGAAAAAAGCCGGCTTTGCAATTTATTTTAAGTACATGAGAACTGCATTTAATAAAATGTTTAAAATATAATTTATTATGGTAACAATTTATTAATAACGATAAGTAAATGCTCTTGAAGAGGTTATTCATGAAAGAAAGAATGGTTTGTCAAAAGAAAAGAATTTTCCATTCTAAAGATAAGGGCAATAGTCAGAAAGGCATAAATTTTGCCCTTCTTTTAATTTAACAATTCTAAAAGAAGCACACACATTAAAAACCTTTCCCATAACTGTTATTCTTTAAAGCAGTGACACTGGCAGAATATTATTCTGTACATAAACCCACCTTTTATTCCCTTGGGTTCCCCTTTTGCTTACAAAGGGTGGCACTGAGAGCTTCCCTTGCCCTGATTGTAAATACTAGCTCCTGATTTAAGTGATAGTCAGTTTGTGTTGAAGCTGGGCTATAAATATTTTACATATTGTATAACATAAACATCATTACATTCCCTCCTCTGGGAGAGTTGGTACGTGTGGAAGATTTGTCAGTGCCTGAAGCTCAAAGCCATGGTAAGAATGTCAGATCTGGAATATGTCACTTTGAGCTTTGCGTCTTGTGTATTTATTTCACTCAGGCTGGTCTGTACAAAGTGCCATAAAATGTACATGCCGTACCCAGAAGATGATCTGTTCCAGACAAATGACAGATCCTTGCTCCAAAGGCAGACAAATCCTACAGGCTTGAGAAGAGACAAAAATAAAAAAACACAAAAAACAAAAACAAACAAACCAAAAAACGAAACAAAGAGGGAAGTCAAGTATGTACTGATAAATAGTTAAAATTCCTAGGTTCTTTCAGGAACCTTAGGTTTAAAACTGAGAGAGGGCTCATGATGGTTGTTTTCTCTCCATGGATCATAACATGCATCCCAGAACAGAAAAAAGGTGATCATGTTAACTACAGACCCATCCTAGTAGAGGTGTCAGCAAGACATGGAAAACTCAGTTTTGTCAACAGAATTTGATTTCCAATACTATTCTCCCATACAGCTCAATGATTCCAGGTATGAGGGGAGTGCTTGGAAAAAAATATAAGAACTGATAAATGAAATAAAATATTTAGGACTGCCTGGTTAGCAGTCCATTTTTGTTTGGGTTACCACCGAGTTAAGAGGATTCGGTTTTTCTGAAACAGCCAGTGACCACATGGCCATCACAGCAGATCATTAACGTTCCAGAACTGCTAACTCTGGGCTCTAAAATTTCAAGCGGTGGAGGTTTGCTTCAGGTGCTATCAACTTCCATAGATGCTGATAAGAGCATCTGTCATCTCAGCTCATCTGTTCTTGTCAGTCACAGAGAGACCAAGAACCTTGCTTGCAGCCAAGAGCCTTGCAGCTTAATAATGGATGTTCCCTGTAGACCTGGTCAGTTTGAGGATCAGAGGGATTGCTCAACACAAAAAGAAAATAGAAGGATTAAAACACTGTTTCATCCATGGGTCATATTCCTATTATTCAAACGCCCATCAACTGATGAATGGATAAATAAAACGTAGTATATCCATACAATGGGATGTTATTTGGCAACTAGAAGGAATGGCATACTGACAGATGCTACAGCAGGGATGAACTTTGAAAACATTATGCTATGTGAAAGAAATCAATCACAAAGGACCACATGTTGTATGATTCCATTTCATATGGAGAGTCCAAAATAGGCAAATCTATAGAGGCAGAAAGTAGATTGGTGTTTTTCTAGAGTAAGTCCTAAAATTTTGGTGATGGATGCAAACATATGTGAAAGCCACTCAATTCCATACTTTAAATGAATTGTGTGGTCTGTGAATTACGCCCCAATAAAGCTATTAAAAAACAGAAGAAAGTTCAGAAAATAAGCCTAGAGCAGTTAGGACCAATGTAACTCAAACTGGCTCAAGTGAAAAAGGGAGATTTTGGTCAGTTCAACTGGAAGGCTAGGATGAGGTGAACTGCAGGCTCTCAGCTGAATTCCGAGTTGAGAAAATAACAAGACCCTTTCATTCTAGCAGCTCCGCGGCACGTGGGATCTTCCCGGACCGGGGCACGAACCCGTGTCCCCCGCATTGGCAGGCGGACTCTCAACCACTGCGCCACCAGGGAAGCCCCATACTTTTGATTATTATATATTTTCAATATGTTTTTATGTCATATAGAAAAAATTACCTCTCATAACTCTTATTTTCCAGACTGTTTTTAGATTTTCTTCTAGACTGGGTAAGAGACGCAGACTCATTACACATTTTTAAAATAAGAACGTAGTATTGAAAAAAAAAGCATAGTTCAAGGAGAAAAACAATTCCACAAAGTATGGAAAATTCTCATATTTCTATAGATACTTTCTTGAGGACATTAACTCAATAAAAGACACAGATCACACCTTGAAGATAAAACAAAATCAGATGAAAAAGAAATACTGCAAAGCTAAGGAAGTAAGGTGTGAGATAGCAATAATCTCATTGCAGAACTAATAAATAGAAACCAATATCCACTATTTCCATGCTCTGGAGTTTTAAAATATCACAAGAATTATCAGTTATTTGAAAGATAAAAAAGGAAAAAAAAAGTATAAATATCGGTTTTGGTGCCTTTGGTGACACCAGTTTCTGGATAATATTTTCACTGCCTTCCGTTTTGTTTATTCAGGATTTCCATTCCTTCTTGGGTCAAAGTTTGTCATCAAAAACAGTTATTTCTTCAAGATTTTCAAATTAATTTTTTTCAGAGATTTATATAACATTTTCTTAGATTAATTGTTCGCTACTTCTGTAATTGTATTACTTTTTCTGTTCATAGTCATTACTATTTGTGTTCCTCTGCTTTGTTTACTTCCATCTTCTTATCTCAATCTCTTTCTCCTCTTTTTACTGTCAACATTTGCCAGATATTTCTCAATTGTAATTTCTTGGCTTTATCAAGCTACTCTTCTGGCTGTGACAGTATTATTTCTCGCTTTAAACGTTTGCCATTCATCATTTCATTTGATCTTCTTGACAACCCTATAGGATAGATAACTTATTTGCATATTACAGGTAAGGAAATGAGGTACATCCCACAGTCACAGAAAAGTTCCAGGGCGGCCAGTCTCATTCTCAAGTCTGTTTTCCTGGCTGCTGTGCCACTTGGCCACTATTATGTCAATTCTACTAATGTATTTGCATTATTTTCAATTTTAACTTGCTTTTGTCTGATCGCTTTGTGGAATGTTGAGCAGATCATGTTAAAATTTCTTACATTTGTTTTTCTATTATTTAAAACATCTTGCCACCCCACCCAGCAAACCTAGCCATTTAGCACAAGAGAAGTATTATTTCTCACTGCGTGGACCCCACTGGGCTCCAGTGGGTGGTCTTCAGCTCCTTGTGAACACCTGGGTTCATTGGAGTCTGGCCTTAGCTGTGAGCTCTGTGCAGGATGGGAGAGCAGGGCTGGCTGGGCTCAGGGCTGGGGGAACACTGCCACCCTCCCTGTCGGGGACTCTCTTGCATAGTAGTCCAGCCTGAACATTTTATAAGATGGCTGGCTTCTAAGAGTGTGCATTTCCAGAGAGTGACGATGGAAGCTTCCAGGCCTCTTAAAGACCAGGCCTAAAATCATCATTACTGCATTTTCTGGTCAAGCAAGACACAGGGTGGCCCGGGTTCAAGGGGAAGGGAGATGGACCCTGTCTCTTGAGATGGGAACAACAAGCAGATAGGAGGTCCCTTAAATCGTTTGGCCAAAAAGCTCACGCTGACACCTATGGAAGACTGTTGGATGAAATATCTTCCTATCTTTGTTTTATAATGCAGAGCCTGCGCAGTTTGTTTGTTTAATTCCAGATACGATACAGTAGGAAATATTTATGGATGTACCTGGAATCTGCAACAGGGTAACAGAAGAATGACAGAAGTGAAAATAAATTGATAATTTTTTAAAACTCCAAGATGGGTATGTGGGGCTCATGAAGTTATTTTTCTACTTTTGTATTGGAAAATTTTCCATTATAAAAAATCAAAATAAAAAGTCATTTTAGTTCTAAATGATTTGGGATAAGTGGAGATCCCCCCCAGATTCATCAGTGCTGCTTAGTGTTTGTGTGGATTGTCCTTGAACTTGGGGGTGTGGGGGTGAGTACTGTTCATATTTTAGTGGGAAGGTAGTAACACATTTATCAGGTTCTGACTATTATCAAGATCTCATTCATTTTTATGTGGGTTTTGGTTTGACTAGTTTTTCATTGTTTAATACTTTAAAAGATTTAAACGCTATTTTGTCATCACACAAATAATATATTCTGCGGGAAAAAGAGGAAGCAAAGAGTGTGGAGGAGCAGGAGGGGGAGGGGGAGGGGAAGCAGATTCCAGTGAGCCAAAGACACAACTCAGATGTCGCACAACATCTGAGGGGTTGCTTTTGATTAGTTTCAAAGACTTATTTCACAGTGTCCCACCTCCCACGAGGTGCTTTTATAAGAGAGCTCTTCTGACGTCAATGGAGTGGCTTAGCTCTTGGTACAAGAAATTTGGAGGAAAGACTTCAGCAAAAGATAAGTGACAGAGATCTGTGGAAGGATTGTTCTGCTGGACCTCCTGTGCTGTTCCAGGACACTTCATCTTACCTGTCAACTGCCCCTGCCTGCTTGTGACGACAATCAGTATATTGGCAATAGCAGTGTGGTCTCCCCTTGCTGACTTCATGCACTCCTTTTTGACAGCGTGGAAGTAGCCAGTGTGTCAGATGCTTGGACTGCCCCATGAAGAAGTGACCAGGCTCCATTTTCTTGGGTACTCGTGTTCTTTCAGGACTATGGGACACTCAGACCAACAGAACAGTTGGCAGTGCTGAGGCCAGGGAAACACTCTTGAGGCTGCCCTGGTTCTCAGGGTCCTGCAGCAGCTCCAGGTGTCTGCTCTGGCACCTCCCTGCCTCCTTCTCTCTCTCTTCCCCCCTCCACCCCAGTCTCCCACTTTCCTCCACCTCCTTATCTCCACCCATCAACCTCCCATTTTTTTATTTTTTATTATTATTATTTTTTTGCGGTACGTGGGCCTCTCACTGTTGTGGCCTCTCCCGTTGCGGAGCACAGGCTCCGGACGCGCAGGCTCAGCGGCCATGGCTCATGGGCCCGGCCGCTCCGTGGCATGTGGGATCTTCCCGGACCGAGGCACGAACCCGTGTCCCCTGCATCGGCAGGCGGACTCCCAACCACTGCGCCACCAGGGAAGCCCCCCTTTTATGATTTTTGTGGTCAGTACTTCTTCCAGTGGTTGGTTGGCTGGGCTTGTTCTGGCAGGAGAAGGAAGCCAGGGGCAAGATTCACGCAGCTCCAGACAGACTAGCAGTGTAGCAAGTCCAGCAAAAATATCATCCATCTCTCTCCTGGAGGAGATGCTGATTCGCCTGGCCTGGACACTGCGTCCATCCATGCGGGTGGACCCTATAACTAGATCCGCATCCCCTCTGCTCTCCCATTGCAGTGGCTTCTTTTGTTGTGGAGCACAGGCTCTAGGCTCATGGGCTTTAGTAGTTGTAGCATGTGGGCTCAGTGGTTGCAGCTCAAGGGTTTAGTTGCTCCGCAGCATGTGGGATCTTCCCAGACCAGGAATCGAACCCTTGTCTCCTGCAATGGTAGGTGGATTCTTAGCCACTGTGTCACCAGGGAAGTCCCAGTATTGGTTTTATTTGTAAAATTTGCATAACATTGTAAATTTTTAAAGCAAATGAAGTGGTGTGCAGACACCCTAAGGGTTCTTACCCTGGGGTCCATGAATCTACCTGGGCTCCTCCTTGAGGGGTGGGACTGTGGGGAGCATTCAGAGGTGTGCATGACCTTGGATGGGAAATAATTACGTCTTAGTTTTGCCCTAGCCTCTGACTAAAATGGAGTATTTCTTTCATTGCTACTTGTAGACCACAAATTGCAGGAGCATGGCAGTACTGAGGCTTTGTCAGCAATAAAAATCACATATATACACTACCAAATGTAAAATATATAGCTAGTGGGAAACAGCTGCATAGCACAGGGAGATCAGCTCAGTGCTTTGTGACCACCTGGAGGGGTGGGATAGGGAGGGTGGGAGGGAGACACAAGAGGGAGAAGATATGGGGATATATGTATACATATAGCTGATTCACTTTGTTATACAGCAGAAACTAACACACCATTGTAAAGCAATTATACTCCAATAAAGAAGTTAAAAGGAAAATCACAGGTCTTTTCATATTATATTCCCAGTGTTGCAGAAAACTTGCAATGTCATCTAAGCCCATCACTACTTTGAAATTTTGGTGTGCTTATCTTAAGTAATTCAATTTATTTAAAACACTAATAAAAATACATTATGATATCACAAATATGTCTTGATGTTGTGATCACTGAATCTCATTGTTTCCTTGATAAACCTATGCAATCTTTCTTCTTCCTTTAGAAACATTATTTGGAGAAGGGGTCCAGAGGGACCAGGCTAGAAAGGGGTCAGGTCCTGACCCAGAGTAGGGGTTCGCCCTGAGAAAAATGTCACGATTCATGCAGGTTGGCTTTGTCACTTCTTTCTCTTCCGTGCCTTCCTTCTGCTGCCCGGTTTCTGCTTCTCCCATGCAGAGATCCAATGGCTTCACATTTCTTTGGAGCTTGCTGAAGGTCTGTGACACCCTGCACACCTCTGCCTCTCCTCCATTGCCTCCTGTTTCAATTTAACTTTTCCCCTAAGCTTTTTGCCAGGCCTAAAGAACCCCATTACTTCTTTGACGCTGATTATTCTAGAATGTTTGGGAGAAAGAAATCAATTAAACGTCTGCTAAAATGTTAATGAGAAGCCCCACTTTCCTATCGGGAAATTACCTCTGAGCAAAAAAGAAAAAAAAAAAAAATTTTTTTCGATGATCAATGGAATCATCCTGTAAATAAACAGAGGGAGTGATGGGGAGATGCTCTAAGAAAGGGCTCCCCAACCCCCGGGCCACGGACCGGTACAGGTCCTCAGCCTGTTAGGAACCAGGCCGCACAGCAGGAGGTGAGTGGAGGGCGACAGAGCAAAGCTTCATCTGCCGCTCCCCACCGCTCACATCACCACCTGAATCATGCCCCCTACCCTGTCTGTGGAAAAACTGTCTTCCATGAAACTGGTCCCTGGTGCCAACATGTTGGGGACCGCTGCTCTAAGCCTTTCAAACGTACCCTAAATGCTGCCCTGGAGGTGACCCATATGGACAATGATTCTTCACTGTCCCCCAAGTGACTGCCAGGCACTGTGCAGGGTATCACACCCAGCCATGGCAGGCATAAACACATCAGACTTGCTGTGTGTATTGTGTCCCAAAGAATCATGTTCTGGATCATTTGCAGAGTCAGATAAGCTTGCCTTCCCCTGTGGAGGACTCAAATCCTAATGCACACAGGGAAGGTTTATTTAATAAGGAAATTTCCAGATACTGTCCAAAATACATCTATTGGATTTTTATTCCTGCCATAAAAATGTACTACAAACTGAGCTGCGTGAAACAACATCTCCTTGTCACCTCCCGGTTCTGGAGGTTAGAAGTCCTGGCGTCCTCTGCCCAGGGTCTCCCTGGGTGCTGCCCAGGCTGGGCTCGGGTCTGGGGACCCTGGGGGAGACTCCATCTCAAGGTCGTGCCCGTTGCTGCTGAGTTTAGTAGCCTGGAACCACAGAGCCGAGATACTGGGAGCCCCTTGTTGGTGGACCACTCGGGCTGCTCCTTCCTCCTGGAGGCCACCCATATTGGTCACGAGATCCCTCCTCAAACCAGCAAGGCATGGCAGGTCCTTCTTAGTCTTCCAGTTCCTCAACTTGTTCTGTCTCCTCTGCTTCCAGCCAGAGAACGTTCTCTGCTTTTAAGGGCTCATGTGATGCATTTGAGCTCTCTTGGATAATCCAGGATAATCTTCCTGTTTTAAGGTCTACATCCTAAATCAGCCCTTAGGCCAAGCAACTTAACATAGTCACAGGTTCTGCGGGGTGGAATGTGGGCATCTTTGTGGAGCCCCCCTGCCTGCTACAGGGTGCTTGAGACAATACTTCTATCCTAATTGGCATTCTAGGCTTCTTGTTTTACGGAAGAGCTTTTATATTAATGGAAGGATTTGATAAACTCTGAGGTTACTAAGTTAGTTTATTCTTGGAACTCTCTAAGAATAAATTCATCAAGTACCCATGTTGGTAATGAAGGTAGATCTACTGGTGGATTAGATGAGCTTTTTTGATCTCCAAGAACAATAGATTTATACATTTTCTTAGTAAATTCAAGTTTTTTCTTTGAGCTTTCTTTCTCTTGAATCTAAATAGTCATGAGTTGGGGAATCACAGGGTTTGCTCCTGATAGAGCCTGTGCTCTATGGTTCCCTGAATAGGTCCTCTGTAATCTCTCCAACATGACTGTGGCTTCTCCTTCAACCTGGTTACCAGGTTTTCTGAGTATCTCCAGTTACTTGGTTCCTTTAAATATCATCACTAGGCTTGCAATGTCTGTGGCCTGGCATGACTGGCCATTGATATCTTGTTGCCAGGAATCTGGCCATTGATATCTTGTTGCTAGAAATTTAGCTTTTTGATGATCATTCCAGCTGTTTTTAGTGTCCTATTACTGCTTAGTTTGTGTATTACCTAGGAAATTGATAACTGGCCATTTCAGAGTTGTTACCAGGGACCAGGCGTTTTCATGATCATGCCCACTGTTTATTTGTGCTACCACCACATACACGAGGGTGTTTACTTCAATCTTCCTTCTTGCTCACAGTGATGAGTTTGGTTGCTTTTCCCTGGAGTTTGAGAAGCTTCTCTCAAGAACCTTGTACACCAAATGCACCAGTACATACGCTCTTCTGAGACGTGTATTCAAGAATGGATGAGAAAGGTTTCCAGGAACATCATAAATGGTAGGTGTTAGTACACACCTGCAAAGAATATTTCATATGTTCTTAAATATGCATATTTATTTATATTGGCACCAACTAAGGAAGAATATGGAGACTGTCAGTCCTTTTAAATACAGAAATGTTATACTTAATCTACATTTAAGAGTTCTTATTATAATACTATACTAAAATTTATGGACTTTTCCAGGAAAAAATTTTCCGCTTGGAAAGTAAAATAGAGTATTTAGGCAATATTTAAATAACAGAGAATATGGCCGACATTCACCACCTGAGTCTGATAGGTGTGTCCACGATCAATTTTGGTTGGTTGATGAGATTAACTGGCTATTAGCCAAAGCCATTAAACAAACAAACAACAAACAAACAAACCAAGAAAGCATCATTGAAATTGAAATTGTTTAAAATTAAATTGTTCTATTAATTTTAAGTAAAAATAGTGGAACCAGTTAAGCATATACACGTAGACTTGTAAACATACATATTCTTGTTCAGAATATTTGAGAATTCGAAGCCTTTCATAGTTACATGAGCTGTGGATCTGCTTTTGGGTAGGCAACCTGACAGCCAAGATTTACAGACTTCCCAATTTGGAAAATTAGGAAAAAAACCAGAAAACCTTTTTTAAAGGAAGAAGTATGCCACTTAAAGCGTTCCTGGCTATTCATATGGGAATAAATAATTAAAAGAAGGCTGTGCAGAATTTAGGAAGAGAGGAGAAAATGAGAGACCTTGACACCATAGGAAAAAGAGAGTGTGGGTTGACCTGAACTTTCTAGACCATACTTTGGCCTTCAGACCACACCTCCCTCAAAAGAATGATCCAGCAGATATGAAAACTGCAGTCTAACATGAGGAAAACTCCCTCAACCACACACAAAAGTAGCCAATACAAAAACATATTGCAAACTTAAATGAAAATAAATGTAAGGTAAACCCCGTACTATTGAAAGCAAAGGTATATTCTCGTATCAACCTTATCTGTCATAATAATACAGGGTAGCTAAAGTTCTCATGCATTTAGTATAACCCCCTGTTTCTAGGGTTTACAACTTAGCCATAAACTTGCTGTGCACTAAAATGTGCCATATAAGCTTCACACCAGGTGTGAATGTGTGTGTGTGTATCTTAATGGGATTCAAAGAGGGGGGCCGGTCCACAGTTTGAGTCGAGAGATTTAAATTGCAAAATCAAAAACTCTCCTCCCTGCTCACATTCCCCAGGGGACGTCCTAGGAAGGGAGGAGCTTTGAGCGGTGTTACCTGTGCCCCAGTTGTGTGCGTTATGCTTGCCAGCTGTTCGGGGACTATCTCCTGGACTTGATTTCTGTGAGCACACTGTTCTGCTTCTTCTTCCCTTTCACCTTTTCAGCAATTCCTCCCATCCCCTCCCTCCCCTACCATCATCTGATCAGCTACCTTTCCAGATGCAGTAAAATGTCTTCAATTGTTAAAAAGCTTTGAGCACTGTGATTGGGGAAATGGCCTCCCAAAGTTGTCCACCCCCTAGTCCCCAGTGCTACTCGTGAGTATGTTTCTTTCATGGCCCAAGAGGCTTTGCAGATGTGATTGGTATTGAGGACCTTAAAACAGAGAGATTATCCTGGATTATCCAGATGGGTCCAATCTCACCACAGGCACCCTTAAAAGCAGAGCACCTTCTCTGGCTGGAAGAAGAAGCCAGCGAGGTTCAAAGCATGAGAAGGACTGCAGGCACTGCTGCTGCTTCTGAGAAGTAGGAGCCACATACACAGACTGGAAACAGAACTCAAGGAGCCAGGGAGAGCGTGCAAAAGGCTCTAGGAACAGAGATTGGTGATAGCCAGCAGGGGAATGAATATCTCAGCCCTGCCATCCTAAGGGACTGAATTTGGCCAACAGCCTGCATCAGTGGAAGCAGAATCTGCCCAGAGGCTCCAGCGAGGAATGCAGCTCTGCCGACAACCCCTTGATTTTAGCCTGGAGAGACCTGTGTCCAACCTCTAACCTGCAGCATTGTGAGGTAATAACTGGGTATTGTTTTGAGCTGCTGTATTTGCAGCAATTTGCAGAAAAGTAATACACTAACTTTTCAAGAATAATGGAAGACTCTTCCCAGGATTCCTGGGGGGTTCAATTTTGATGATGCATCCTGGCTTCAGGATCCTATTTATGCCTAATTAGTTCACTTTATGAATTATTATTTTCTTCTTCTGGTTGCTCATATTTTAACCTAGGTATACGATGCCATCCTTTAAAAAAACAATTTCCTCTCCAAACTCACGAACAAGTCACTTGTAGAAAGCAGAGTCGGGAGATGGAAGGTTGATGCAGTCCCCAATTCAGGATGGTCTCAGTGATCCCTGGGCTCTGGGCTTCAAGCCTTGTCTAGTCTCTTCCAACAAGGAGTTAGGCTTAGTCTGTGGCCAGTAGCATTCAGCAGAAATAACGATACATCACCTGATAGTCTAGGTCATAAAAGATAGGTGGCTCCTGCTTCCCTCTGTCTCTCAGGCTGCTCGCTCTGTGAGATGTCAGCTGCCATGCCCAGGGAGCACTCAAGCTTCGTAGGGAGAGGTACACATAGTGGAGAACCAAGGCCTCCAGCCAACAGCCAAGTGAGTGTGCCATCTTGCAGCGGCTCCTCCAGCCTGGGTCAGACTCTCAGTTGACAGCTGCCCCTTCTGATGGGTTGACCGCAAGCCCAAGGAGAACCCATGCCGCTGCCCCCCCAACTTAGCCACTGCTGGACCCCCGACCTGCAGAAACTGTGAGATGGTGTGCAGTGGTTGTTTCAAGCTGCTACATTTGGGGTCATTGGTTACACAATAGATGACGAATGCAGCTTAATATCAAAAATTAAAAAAAAATCTAAATATCTCACGTTAGACATTCCCATCCTCCAAGTGTCTCA
Source organism: Platanista minor (assembly GCA_004363435.1). NCBI lineage: Eukaryota > Metazoa > Chordata > Mammalia > Artiodactyla > Platanistidae > Platanista > Platanista minor. Next base: position 16,815 of record RJWK010048581.1, read on the forward strand.
GCCATTTCATCCATGTAGAACCCCACTTCCTATCTCCTGCTTCCATCCACCTCTTTCTTCCCATCCCTATTTCTT
>RJWK010048582.1:0-16891 GCA_004363435.1 Platanista minor
GGATATGGGGAGGGGGAAGGGTAAGCTGTGACAAAGTAAGAGAGTGGCATGGACATATATACACTACCAAACATAAAATAGATAGCTATTGGGAAGCAGCCGCATAGCACAGGCAGATCAGCTCGGTGCTTTAAGACCACCTACAGGGGTGGGATAGGGAGGGTGGGAGGGAGGGAGATGCAAGAGGGAAGAGATATGGGAACATATGTATGTGTATAACTGATTCACTTTGTTATAAAGCAGAAACTAACACACCGTTGTAAAGCAATTATAGTCCAATAAAGATGTTTAAAAAAAAAAGATATGTGTGTATGAAATTAATATGTGTTAGAAAGTAATGAATTTTTTTAAGTCTTAAGTTGCTGAATATTTTTTTAATTAGGCAATTATTTTTGAGGTGTTTTTTGCTGTTTGTTTTTACAAAATTCTGCTTTGAGGAATTTTTTTTTTTAATTTTGTTATTGAAGTATAGTTGCTCAAATCGTAATTTTCACAGGCAAAACCATCTCTAAATGCTTAGAGGAGAAATGATGACCTACCTAGAAACCACTGGGCACCTCACGTGGCCCTAGGGCGTGCTCAGGAGGATCCCTCAGTGACTTACTGGTCACGTAGGCACGCTATTTGTAAATGAGTCTTTTTTTGTTTGTTCGTTTTGTTTTGTGTTTTTCTTTCTTTTAATACGGTTAGGAAAGTCACTCATTAAAGATCCCATAACTCCACAGTACATTTCATTAGAGTAGGATTTTTCGTGAGCTCTTATAATCGTGTTAGGTTCTTCAGACATTGTTTGTGTCGTTCTATGGCCAGAGGAATTGGGTCTCCGACTATAAAAGGCATAAGTCCGTCTAATCTGCACATGAACAAACACAGCACACAGGAAATCATTGCCAAGTGCTGATAGAATCATTTGTTTTACTCCATCTGAAGACGATTGCTGTCCTCTCCATGCGCGCTGGTCCCTCAACGTTCTGCAGATGATAAAAACAAACAGCAGAATCTGCACCTAAAAACATTTCTGGCTTCTACCCTCACCTACGGCAGTGGAAGATGGAGGTCCCCATTATATGATAGGGCAGGAACAGGTCAAAAGCAAATTGCTGGGATGAGAGAAGTTCTAACACGGTGGGATTGGCTGGAAAGTAGCTCCTGCTCTAGCAAATGCTTTTGCTTGGCTTGAAGTCACAGCAAGAGCTGTTGCTACATAACAGAATTACACATCCTTTGGGAGATATCTTCCTCTCACTTGGAGTGTGAAATTCTTGGAGACATCAAGTGAAGTTTCATGTAGTTATGCATAAACGCAGAAGAAGCCCAGAGCGTTTGAGAATTACAAAACAGGCCGCAGATGGAATATTATCTAACTATATGCCCCAGCCCCGGCCCCTGCTAGGCAACAGTTACATGGCTTTTGCCAAGAGCTACAGACCTGCAATGGGTCGGCTGCTCAGTTGCAATGAAAACAATTTTTAATTCATGCAGTGGGATGGCTGAATCAAAAAATTAAGTAAAATAAAATAAAAAGGCATCTCAAGTGATCAGAAAAAAATGAGTTTATGGAAATAGGCAGGGCATGAGGTAGGATATAGCTGGGAGAAACACAGTATTTCCTTGGTTGCTTAAAGAAAAGAGGTTGCTTAAAAAACCAGGGGTGCTCAGGTTTGGCTCAGGAAGAAGGGGAAGTCTTAAATAAGAACAGTAATGATAAACACACGCAAAGCTCACTATAATCTTCCCACTTTTTCTCTCACTGCTGTGTACATTAAATTTTCTCATAGCAGGCATCTTTAACAACCAGCTAAGAAAATTATTTCCATATGATCTTCCTTTTTTTCCCCCTCAGTTCAAAACAAACATTGCCCTCAAGAGCTTTCAAAGCTGAATTAAATCAGAGAAGACACTGAGTAGTTTTGTGAAGACACATTTGAGGCTGAAGAATTTATATCTCATAAATGGAGTGAATAATACTTTTGACCCTTAGTACAAACTTATTGTATAGGCTTGCAGGAAGTTCTCACAACATATCTATATTAGACAGGCTTCACAGGTCTAGATGAAATTTTTTCATATAAAATTTTCATCATAGGAGGGTTACTTATATTCATAAGGAATAGACTGATAGAATTTTAAAGCTTTCCCAATGAGAGATGGTAGCCTTACTTTTATCATGTTCCTTGAGGGGAAAAAAAGCCTAAGAGGTTTCAAATAAACAGCTTATCAATATCACCTAAGAGTTAATCAGACCAAAGGTAGAGTGAGATTAATATTACAGGAAGGGTGAATTCTTTTGTACCAGCTCTCATATTGCATAATTATAATTTCCACAGTTTTTTTTTCAACATGAGTTTTTTGAGAACATTCTTAGTCACTCAAAGAGACCCAAATTCCCACTGCCCACTTCAAGAGACACAAAAAGGCACCAACAGATCTTTCTATCCTCTCAAACTTTTCATGAATCATCTTTTGTCTCAAGTCATTCAACAATATTTCTTTTAAAAAATGAGAAAACAAAAATTGAGGCATTCTTGCTGTTCTTCATGGTGTCTCAGATTTGGCTGGAAACAATCTGCTAGGGGAAATTTTTTCTGTCCCCTATCATGAGAGTGTCTAGTCAGTGTTTCAGTCAAAAAGAGTATTGAGTACTATTCCTGTTCAGAAATAAATACAATATAGCGTATACACTCTGTTTATTAACCAGGGTTTTAGAATATAAAATATTCTATGACGCATATATAATGATTTATTCATGAGACAGATACACAAGAACCAGAGGCACAGCTCTGGAGACAAAAGCTATGAGCTGCCCGACAGTTCCTCCTTGTGAAATTTAAGAGGGTGCCAAAAAACTCAGCAATCAAGATAATAATTTCATGCAATATTCTTAAAGGTGTAAATTAACACAATAAAGCTCATGAAGAACAAACTATCAATATTTTAAATAAAGACATTGGATCTCCATAGGGCTTGGAAGGAGACTGTACTGATCTTGACTATTTAAAATCTGGATAGTTTGTTCATCACGGATTTTTTTTGTCATTTGTATTGATTTTTTAAAATATATATTGCATTAACATATCTTAATTACTGAGGGTTTTTTTGGTGCATCTTAAATATGCTTCCCAGGTGAGTTCCTCATCTCACTCTGTTCCCAAGCCTACTGGGCTCAGGGGTTAATTCATGACTTTTCCCGATCCATTTTGCCAGTTACTTCCTTGCCCTTTACAACTTGAGGCAGCCACGTAACATAGCTCTGGCCACTTGCATATAAACAATTCTGCACATGGCTCCCATGAAAGATTTCACACTTGTTGTTGATTTCTGATATGAAACAGATGGGTCCAGAAGTTCGTTATCCCCCATTCTCCTGCTGCTGTCAGCCTCTGAATGCTGCCAACAGCCATCCAAACATGAAATAAAAACAAAAATCAAAGGCCAACTCCATGAGGATGATTGAGCAAAATGACAGAGCTTGTGACATTGTTGACACTTCTGAGCTTGGATGCCTAATTCTTTAAGTCTAGTCAGGGAACAATAAATATCCTTACAGTTTAAACCTCTATTAGGTCAGCTGTCTGTTAGTTGCAGCCAAGATATTTCTAACTGATATTGTAAGTTTAATAGCCAGTGAGCTTTCAGAGAAGGAGTTTCTAAGCTTCACTGCGGGGCTTCCCTGGTGGCACAGTGGTTGAGAGTCCACCTGCCGATTCAGGGGACACGGGTTCGTGCCCCGATCCGGGAAGATCCCACATGCCGCAGAGCGGCTGGGCCCGTGAGCCATGGCCGCTGAGCCGGCGCGTCCGGAGCCCGTGCTCCACAGCGGGACAGACCACAACAGTGAGAGGCCCATGTACCAAAAAAAAAAAAAAAAATTAAACTTCACCGCGTTAGTGACTTAAAACACAAATTAATATTTCATCTCTGAGTTGTTTGCTTCTAGGTAGAAAAAGTGCCATGTCTAAAATGAAATTAATTCCACTTTAATACGTTAATTGTGGAAATATATGAAAATGAAAGGGCAAACCATTCTTTATACATGAAATAAATTCATTCTTCCTACTAGACATTTGTGATAAAGATGTTGTCAACGTCAACAATGTCCATAGAAATCTCAATTTCTATTTTGCTTTTATAATACAGAACTTTACATTACTATTGTTTGAGGAATAAGAGAGGAGGGAGTTTTCTTAAAGATCTAAGGCATGTCCCAAATGTCCTTTGGGCTACCTTAGTATCCAAGTTTGAAGAGCAATAGCATCATAAGTATGGTAAAAACCTTTGATATAGTAGTCCAGTACACTCATTTTTCATTTAAAGAAACAGATCAAAAGGAAAGACAACAAGAGATTTCCGTTACATTAGAGAAATAGTTAATAGCAGAATTATAACAATTACACAATTTTCCTTTCCCTAGTCCCATTTTCTTAAAACATGAACCATGATGCTTTCCAAAAAACTGACTCAGAGAGCATGCCAGGGCACAGGGTCTTTGCATAGACACACAGGAACAGCAGCCTATGCCAATATTTATTACATAGTGCTAGAAGTCCAAGGTCCATACCTGTGCTACCCAACATGGTCATCACCAGGAATACATGCCTTTTTATATTTTAATTTTAGTGAATTAAAATTAAATAAATTTTAAAATTCATTACTTCAGTTGCACTAGCAACATCTCAGTCCTTAACCGCTATACATGGCCTATGGCTACCATGTTTGCCAGTGCAGAACGTCGTTCCATCCTCACAGAAAGTTCTATTGGACAGTGCTGCTTTACACAAATGGGTCCTTTAACTGTCCCATTTCTTTTTTTTTTTTTTTTTTTGCCGTATGCGGGCCTCTCACTGTTGTGGCCTCTCCCGCTGCGGAGCACAGGCTCCGGACGCGCAGGCTCAGCGGCCATGGCTCACGGGCCCGGCAGCTCCGCGGCACGTGGGATCTTCCCAGACCGGGGCACGAACCCGTCTCCCCTGCATCGGCAGGCGGACTCTCAACCACTGCGCCACCAGGGAAGCCCGATTGTCCCATTTCTAACTGTAGAAGTTGGGAAAAGGGAAGGACCGCCTATAGAAAATCAGCTCTGTAAAGAATAAAGAAGTATTATAGGCACTATGACCAAAATTATTGTAGCTAAATGCATGCCTCTCTCATTTCCTCGCTATGCTTTTAATAGCTGCTAATTCCAAGAAGTATTATATCTCTTAAATTGAAAAGTAACTTATAAATCAGCAGTTCTCAGATGTGATGACAGCTTCTCAAAGTACATATGAGTCAGAAATATTTTCCTCCAAAGATTATGCTTGGGCGGGGGCAGTGTTTGAAGAAACAGCTTTCTATATCAATTACCTCTCCTATACCAAGTTAACCTGTGCTACAGGATTTTTGGCTTTTAAAATAGTGCTGGAGGGAAAAACTTTAATGGTTAAACAGCTTATGTGGTGGTTTTCCACTGAAGACCTGAATATCTTGCATTTTAAGTAGCTCTGCTGATACACACATACATAATACACACACGTCTTATTAAATGTTGCATAACGTTATTACACATAACAATTTTTCTCATGATAACGTTCTCACGTAATGCTTGGCCTGAATGCCAAGGAAACATGGCACTCACTGTGTTTTGACAGACTCAGGTGATTTCTTAAGCAATTTGATCCTACATTCTGACAAGTCCATTCTTTTCCATTAGAGTTGGAACTAACATAGCTTTTATTTATTTTTTCCATTTTATTTATTTACTTTTTACATATACATGTATCTATTCTTTTTCAAATTCTTTTCCCATTTAGGTTGTTACAGAATACTGAGCAGAGTTCCTTGTGAGAACTAACATAATTTTTAAAATTCACTTCACTGAGGTATAATTTAAACACAATAACATTTACCCACTTAAATTCAATTACTTTTACCAACTGTATAAACCCTATCACCACCACCTCAATCGTGACATAAAATGATTGCATCAACACACACATTTTCTCAGGAGCCTTTGCAGTGGATTCCTTCCCTTGACCTGTACCCAGGCAACTATTAATTTGTACCCTGCTACTTTAGTTTGGTCTTTTATAGAATTTCACAAAATGGGACAACACAGAATACGTAGTCTTTTCTATCTGGAATCTTTCACTTAGTATACTACTTTTAAGATTCCTGCATTTCATTGTCTGTGCAAGTAGTTTATTTCTTTGTATTGTCTGGTAGTATTCTATTTTACATAATTAATTTGTCCATCCCCACTGATGGACTTCTGAGTTGTGTCCAGTTTGGATTAGATGGGATGAAGCTACTGTGAACCTTTGGGTACAAATCTTCCTGTAGGCATTATTCAACTTTTTAATTATCCTTGGGCAAAGAGCTATGAGTGAGTTTGCTGTAATTTAAGGAAAGTGTGTATTTAACTTTTGAAGAAACTGCATGTTTTCCAAAGTGGCTGCAGCATGTTGCATTATCAGCAGCAAAGCACAAGAGGTCCATTTTCAACACATCCTCCTCAATGTTTAGTATGATCAGTGTTTTTAATTTTAGTCACTCTGCTCAATGTGTAGGGATATCTCACCATGGTTGTCGTTAGTATTTTCAAATTGCCTAAATCTCTAGTCCATTTATAAATGTTGTAAGAGTTTCTTTATATATTCTGGACACAAGAACTTTAGGAGATATGTGTTTTGTAAATATTTTCACATGGCATCTGGATTGTTTTTCCTTTTCTCAATGGTGTCTTTGAAGAGCAAGTGTTTTTAATTTTTATGTGGTCCAGTTTATCAAATTTGCTTTTATGTGCTGTTTTGTATCCTAACAAATTTTTGCCTAATCTAAGGTCCGAGAAAGTTTTTTTTTTTTTCAAAAAGTTTCTGCTGGAGAGTTTATAAGTTTGCCTCTTAACATTAGGTCTATGATCCATTTCAGTTAATTTTTGCACTGAGAGGTCCAGTTTTTCCAGCACCATTTTTTGGAAGAACTATATTTCCTCACTAAATTACCATGGCCACTTTGCTGAAGATTAATTGACTGTATATATGTGGGTCTATTTCTGGTCTCTGCTTTCTGTTACATTGATTTCTATGTTTATCCTTGTGCAAACATCACACTGTCTTGAATTCAAGTACTGTAAGACTTCCAAAATTACTCTCCTTTTCAAAAACTCGTTCAGCTTTTCTAAGTCTTTTATATTTCCATGTATATTTTAAAATCAGGTTTTCAACTTACACAATAAAACCACATGAACTTTTCACTGGGTTTGTAAGAGTCTATAGATTGGAATACATATGTTACAGTTGAATTTATATCTTAACATTAAATTTCTGATCTATAAATATTTATCTCCAATTGTTTTGGTCTTCTTAATTTTCTCAGTAATGTTGGGTAGCTTTCAATGTTTGGCTCCTGAACATATTTTGTTAAAGGTACCCTTATTTCATATTTATGAGCTACTATAAATGATATAATTTAATTTCAATTTATAATTCTTAAGTGATAGTATATCACAATGCAATTGAATTTTTTTATATTATGTATCTGTAAATCATGAGACATTCACTTAATAGTTCTAATAGGTCTTTTTAAAATTTCAGTGACTGCTCTTATTCTTCCTTTTTAATCTGTATGCCATTTGTTTATTAAATTACTTTTATTATAATATATTATTTATTTATCTAATATTACCTTTCTCAGGGGCTAGTACAATGATAACTAAAAGCACTAAAAATAGTAATGGTAAACATCCTTGTGGGGAAAGCATTCAGCCTTTCACCGTTAAATATTATATTAGATTTAGATTTTTTTTTTAAGGTGCCTTTTGTCATGTGTGGCAACATACTTTACTTCTAGTTTCTATCATGAGTGTTGAATTTGATCAAATGATTTTTCTATATCTATTGAGATGAATTAAAAAAAATATTTTTGGCCATTTAATGCACTGATTTACATTGATTTTCAAGTGTTAAACCTTGGAAATCCCATGCAATCTTACATTTATGCAATAAAACCCACTGGGACCTGATGTATTATCCTTTTTACAAATGGCTGGATTCGATTGCTGAACTGTTATTAAGGATTTTTGTGCCTATGATTGTGGGAGACATTGGTCTATAGTTTTATATATTAAAATGTCTTGTCTGGTTTTGGTAAGAGTAATAATGACTTCTTAAATAAGCTGAGAAGTGTTCCATCCTCTTCTACTCTGGAAGAGTAGAATCAGTGTCCTTTTTTTTTTTACTTAAGTACTTGTCAAAATTCACTATTGAAGCCATCTGGATTTGATGTTCTCTGTGTTGGAAGAGTTTTAAGTACAAATTTAATTCCTTTAATGGATACAGAATTAGTTTATCTGACTTTTCTTAAGTGAACTTGGAGAGATTGTTTACCTTCAAAGAATTTGTCCACTTCATCTAAGTTGTCAAATTTATTGGCATAGAGTTGTTCGTTGTTTTCTATTAATCTTTTTTAACTTTGGTAGGTTCTGTAGTGATGTCTCCTCATTCGTTCCTAACATTGATAAATATATATCTCTCTTGTTCCTAACCAGTCTAGTTAAAGGTTTATTGATATTATTGGTCTTGTTAAAGAACTAGGTTTTAGTTTCATTGATCTTCATTATTCTTTATTTCCACTTAAACTGATTTATACTCATCTTCATTTTCTTCTTCCTTCTGTTTCCTGTAAGTTTAATTTGCTTTTTTTTTTTTTTTTTAGACTTCCTTAAGGAAGAACCCAAAACCATTGATAGCAGATCTTTCTCCATCCCTAATATAAGTAAATAATGATATAAATCCCCCCCGACCCTGAGCGCTGCTTTACTATATACCACAAATTTGGATAAGTTGTGCTTTTATTGTCATTCAGATGAAAATATTTTCGAATTTCCCTTTAATTTTTTATTTGACCTATGAGCCAGTTAGAATTACACTGCTTAAATTCCAATATAAATTTCTATATACCATTTTGTTACTGATTTTTAGTTTGATTCTGATGTGCTCATGGATTACACAGGCATGATTTCAATCCTTTTTAATGCATTGAGACTTGATTTATGCTGATCTATGTTTGTATTCTCCATTACTGTGCTATGTCTTGGAAACTACTTTCAGTGAGCTGAGCCAATCGTAGGATTCATCTCGCTTGCTTCCTTTCCCTAAGAAATTACAATCCTGTGCCATCCTCTGCCTGTTGTCCATTGTCTGAAAACTCTACTTGCTAATATTTTGTCTGGTTTTCTTGTTTAAATCACGAAGGTAAATCAAATCCCTTTTTCCCATCATGGTCAGATAGAAAAGTCCCCTATATCATTTTTCAAATTAAAAATCATCTGTTTACCAAATCTTGGTCAAACAAGAAACACATATGACAGAAAATTTCTGTCAATTCATATACAATTTGCAAAATTAGTATTAGATGTTGCGGTTAAAATCTCTATCATGAAAGTAGAATTTACACATTCATATATTTTGCATTGGTTTGCATTTATAGACCCCAAACGAATTATTTTGTGTTAGGGATTTTTACGTTTATCCACGGATTTACCAGCTAAGATTTCATTTTCTCACTATGAAATGGAGAAATTACTATTTCCATGCTGGAGCTTTACTTTTTTTTTTTTTTTTTTGCGGCACGCGGGCCTCTCACTGCTGTGGCCTCTCGCATTGCGGAGCAGCACAGGGTCCGGACGCACAGGCTCAGCGGCCATGGCTCAGGGGCCCAGCCGCTCCGTGGCATGTGGGATCTTCCCGGACAGGGGCACGAACCCGTGTCCCCTGCATCGGCAGGCGGACTCTCAACCACTGCGCCACCAGGGAAGCCTGGAGCTTTCCTTTTGTAAATATGTTGTTTTAAGTAGGGCTGACCCTTTGGAATCGAGAAATAAAAGCATTCAGATGAGCTCTAAATTTGAATGAGTCATGCTTTATATTATTCTAGTCTATTTTTTTTAATTCTGAAAATGTTTGAATCTGGCTTGAACCATCCATGCAATGATTTGAAGTTTTCTCTTTAACTACTAAATTATAACTTCTCAACATACCTTTGCATTATGTAGTAACTAACATTAAAATCCAGACAAAAATCATAAAGACTAAATATTCATATTTCTTGTTCCCTTCATCACTGCTAATTCCCACATTGCTGCGCCTCATAGAGTTTTCAAAAAATCGCTCCCCAGAAATACAGACTTGTATACGCAGCTGATTACTTGACATTTTCACTTGGATGTTAAAGAAACATCTCACACTTAACATGTCCAAAACTGAGCCTCCCAAACTCCCTCCAAGTGTGACTCTCGTACAGCCTTCCTCATCTCAGTAAATAGCACTTCCACTCTGATCAATCGCTCAAGCCAAAAGCCTTAGAGTCTCTCTTGCTTTTCTCTTCCTCTCACAGCACACATACAATCTGAAAGGAAATACTTTGGACTTGACTTCCAAATACACTCTATCCAGAATATGGCCACTGCCCCCTGGTGTCCACCATTAACACTCTCAACTAAGCCACCACCATCACCAGCCTAGATCATCCACCAGCCCCCAAAACGCTCTCACTGATCTAAATCCCACACGCCCAGCCACAATTCAGTCTGTCCTCAGCACAGCAGCCAGAGGGGCCCTTTAAGTCATGTTAGTGCCTTACACTATCATCCCTCTGCTCAAAATCTTCCAGTGCCACACCCCCAAATAAAGGTCAAATTCATAAAGGCCCTACAGAACCTGGCCCTTATTATCCTTCCAATCTCACCTCCATTACTCCCTCCATTCAGGCCACACTGGCCTCCCTGTTCTTACTCAGACCTTCCAAGTACCCTCCCACCTCCGGGCCCAGGCACTTGCTCTTCCCTCTGCCTCGAACACATTTTCCTCAGTTATCCACATGGCTTGCCCCTCACCTCCTTAAGTCTTGACTCAATGGGTCATTCTGTATGCTGCACAATTTAGTCAGGAAAAGAGAAACCACCCTAGGTTCCTCAAACAGAGAACATTTAATATAGGGAATTGGTTGTAAAGGTATTGGAAGCTAAAGTACAAGAACAAAGGAAGAATGCATGACACACAGAGATGAGCAGCTGCTATCAAGCTGGGCTGGACCCCATACGCTTGTTCCTGCTGCTGTGCTCGTCTCAAGAAGCTGTGACTCAAGGTGTGACCGCCTACTCCCCAACTGGGGACTTAGAATCGCCTCAGTCCTCAGCCACGCTATGCAGGCATAAACATGATCCTCACTATTCCTCCAGCCTCCTCGGCAACTGCTGGTTCCTTCCATTCACACATCCTACCAGGAACCCAGCTGGGTCAGAAGCCTGAGAAATTTCACTGGCTCTCTGACCAGTCATACAAAGTGAAATATAAAAGGGACAGCTTTGGGGACGGAGGCAACAGGTAAATGCCAGGCACACCTGGTTACCCTGATGAAAACTGCAAGACCCCTCCCCTCCTCAACTCATTCCCTGCTTTATGTTTTTCCTCAGCCCTCAGCACCATATAACCTGGTCTATATTATATCATCTTGTTATTGTCTGTCTCCCCTAATAGAACGTAAACTCAGCACAGGCCGAGATTTCTACTGTTTTGCTTATTGGGGTAACCCTGTGACTGAAACCATTTCTGGCACCTCATATGCACTCAATAAGGATTGACTGAATTATTAATGAACTGGAGCTCTGGTTTTATCTTCAAACAAGCAGAAGCTAAAGACTCTGTGTGATGAGGTGAGGGACTCCAGTGGCACAAAAATCAAAAATATGAATAAGAATGACAATCGTTAATCACCCTCTGAGAGCCACCAGGAGCGCTCTGCCAGTCCAGCTGTTCCTGGCACCAGGGTCTCGTTTCATTGATTTTATTTAATAGGGTTTTGTAGTCTATCTAACATGCAGTCCAGACGTGCTTTCAAGGTGGGAATGGTCAAATAGCATTACGACAAGTTGCGATCTTGCAGATTGGAAGAATCTATTCATTTGGTGTGTTAGCATGCATTATCACCGCACTCTTGATTATGAATGAGAATGCTTCCTGCCTCATGTGACACATGTGATGAGGCTTTCTGAAGTCTATCCCTGACTTACATGAGGGAAATGGGAAAGCAAAAGAGAAATTAAAAAATAACTCCTGGGCTTCCCTGGTGGTGCAGTGGTTGAGAGTCCGCCTGCCGATGCAGGGGACACGGGTTCGTGACCCGGTTCGGGAGGATCCCACGTGCCGCGGAGCAGCTGGGCCCGTGAGCCATGGCCGCTGGGCCTGCGCGTCCGGAGCCTGTGCTCCGCAGCAGGAGGGGCCACAGCAGTGGGAGGCCCGCGTACCGCAAAAAAAAACAGCAACTCCTTTTCTTTAAAAAGCTTCAGGAAAATAAAAGGTTATGGTGCTGATTAAATTAGTACACAAACTAAATAAGCTTTAGAAACCTCAGTGTAGGGCTTCCCTGGTGGCGCAGTGGTTGAGAGTCCGCCTGCCGATGCAGGGGACACGGGTTCGTGCCTCGGTCTGGGAGGATCCCACATGCCGTGGAGCGGCTGGGCCTGTGAGCCACGGCCACTGAGCCTGCACTCCGCAACAGGAGAGGCCACAACAGTGAGAGGCCCGCGTACCGCAAAAAAAAAAAAAAAAGAAACTTCAGTGTAGTCTTTTCTTTGTTATATTGATAACAGAAAATTTTCAGCACTGCTGTCTGCTGAAGTGGGCGTAATGTTTTGTCTCCTCAAATGTGACCATGGCAGATTACCTTGCCTTGATATTAGAAGAAGACAAGAAGTCATAAATCCAGGAAAAAGTATTGCTTAATTAAAAGTTTATTCACCCTACATTTAACCTCCAACTCTCACTAATAAATAAAGGATTAGATTTTTGTCTACTGTCATTGTGAGAAATGGATGAATTGCCCATTTAATGCTTAGAAGGACTATAATATGCTTAAAGATAAATAAAATACAGTAACATACCATGAGGCCCAATGAAATGATTGTTTTAAATCAGAGTCCTGACAATAACTTCACAAACTCTTATCCCCAGTTTTAATGCAATCCCTTTGAACTACTTAACGTATAAAGTATTCTATTTGCAGTCTCAGAATAATAGAAACTATTTCCCCACCCAGACAAACCAATCAAAAATTGATTATCTCAAGATAAAATATAGATGTGGAATCTTACAAATTATTTCACTAGTGGCGCTAGAACACAAAAGTAATCCAAAAGTTATTGATCATTCTCAAAACTCAATAAATTATTTTCATCAGAACTTAATCATTGTTTATAGAAAACATACAACAGGGACCCTCAGCTTTCATCAATCGAAGATCAATAACAACATAAAAGTACAACACAGGTATTGCAACCAAGTCACTCAATGAATAATGCATAGTGGTTTTACCATGAGTGCATTTTCTTCTAACACCTCTATGCACCCATGAATGATCATTACATTCCTACACTGTAGAGTTGAAAAGTGGTGTGCTTTTTAATATGCCATTTTTTCAGATAGCAAACTAGGAACAGGTTTTAAAATAAAAAATGTATTACCAAGTGCAGCTTTTAATGTATAGAATAGGCAGTGTACTTATACCTTCGTTGTTTCATTTGCATATAGGTTCAAATATTTTGCCCACATAATTTTGAGACTACATTATATGAAGCATTCAATCACCCGCATGACAGCAGAAGTTAAATTATTGATGGGTCAAAGGACTTTTTATAGGATCCATAACAACATTTGTCTTTCCCAAATAAACGCAAAGGACGATAACTCATAACCCGTTATGAAAAACCAAAGAGAATCACACTTGCTTTATGTAAATTTTAGTTATTACAAAGAAAAGCATTGAGTTCAAGACACTTTTCAACAGTAATCGGTATCTTGCTATTATTTAATCAGATTCACATGAAAATATTAAAACAAATTTTATGCACTCTATTTTTAATTAAAATAAAGTTTCCTAATTCTTCCTTGGAGAAAGTGGGCCATTGTCATGCAGTCATACACACTTATGATTTACAAAGGTCAAATGGCAGATCCGAGACTAGAAGAACAGGGAGAAATACTGTAAGCAATTTTAATCAAGGTCTTTACATGCTCAAAGACTCTGAACTTTCTGAAATCTGACAGGGACTCTAGAAATTATCTACGACAGCCCCTCCTGTGGTGATGAGCATCTTAGATCCTAAGGGAAGAGATAAAATCCAGCCAGGAGCATGAAACCACATGCCTGTCTGGGGCATGAGACACTGCACAGCAAAAACCCAGAGAGAAAATAGAGCAGCGTGGGACATGTATAGAGCCCAGGGATGTTCATGAGGCCATGGGACAGGTATGGAGCCCCGAGACACACATGGAGCCTTGATATGTGCATGGGGCTGTGAGGCCACATGAAGAGCCACAGAACAGCTATAGAGCCACGGGAGATGCAAGAGGCCACGGGACAGGCATGGGATCCTGGGACACATGTAAGGAGCCACAGAACAGGTATGGAGCCCCAAGGGGAGCAGGTGGTGAGCCAAGCAATGCCAGTGGTCCCGAGGTCTGTGAGCCAGTCAAGGGAAGAGTGGTAAGAGGCAGGACCATGGGCAAGGTTGGCAGTTAACAGGGAAAGAGGAGATGTGTACATGACACCCTCCAGACTGGGAGAAAGACAGCCTCTCGGAGGTAGGGAAGAGCTGGGGCTCCCAGGAAGTTAACATAAAGAAGAGCCAACAGAAAGTTACAAAACTTGCCACACATTTTTTTTGTCAACACTGAACACATCAATGCCTTTAACAGGAAGGCAATGGAATATAGTTATACCATTTGAAAGAAAAACACAGGATCCGTGAAAAATAATCCTTCATCCTGTGGTATGGGAATAGAACCCGAGTTTAAAATCCTGGGTTGGCCCCTTTTGGTCATGGTTTTTTGAATCACCCAAGGCTACATGTGGGGATAAGGCAGTTGTTTAAACTCGAGGGCCACATGCCACATCCCAGTCCGGTCCCAGTGATGGCGCAAGCTGGAATATCCATTTCGAGTCCCTCAGACCTGGGGCCAAATGTTGCTAATCTAGTGTCAATCATCCATACAGTTCTTCCATAAGTTCCAAGACAATTCTTAGGCCAAACAACAAATCCAGAAGTAGGAAGACACTCCAGGAGTTACAGATAGAGATCCCAGGGAGCTGAGAGGAGAATTAACAGCACCTGGCCTGATTCTGCAGGCAGACGTCATCCTGGGCATTAATATTAAGTGCTGTCAATCTCAGTCCTGGGCAAATATGTGGACAAAACTATAATTCAAAAAGACACAGACATCCCTATGTTCATAGCAGAACTATTCACAATAGCCAAGACATGGAAACAACATAAATGTCCATTGACAGATGAATGGATAAAGAAGATGTGGTACATATATACAATGGAATACTACTCAGCCATAAAAAAAGAGTGAACTAATGCCATTTACAGAAACATGGATGCAACTAGAGATTATCATATTAAGTGAAGTAAGTCAGAAAGTAAGAGAAAGACAAATACCATGTGACATCACTTATATATGGAATCTAAAATGCAACACAAATGAACCCATCTACGAAACAGAAACAGACTCACGGACATAGAGAACAGACTTGTGGTTGCCAACGGGGAGGGGACGTGGGTGATTGGATGGATTGGGAGTTTGGGATGAGCAGATACAAACTATTATATACAGAATGGATAAGCAACAAGACCCTACTGTAGAGCACAGGGAAATATATTCAATATCCTGTGATAAACCATAAAGGAAAAGAATATGAAAAGGAATGTGCACATATATACCTGTATATGTATATTTACATATATGTGTAACTGAATCATTTTGCTGCACAGCAGAAGTTAACACAACATTGTAAATCAACTATATTTCAAATGAAATAAATTTAAAAGAAATACTAAGTGCTGTCAGCTAAGACACTGAAAAAAGGCCTCCAAATTAGTCATGATATTAAAACTGCAAGGCAAAGTAAACCTGAGTACAGCATGACTCACCCCAGCGGTGGTCTTCCTCTGTGTGTTATGTGAAATTGCCCAATTCCTATAACTGGAGCACACTCTCTAAATTGCGAGCGCGCTGGGTAAACTTTAATCAATAAACGAACCAAAGCAGAATACGGCACTATCACCTTAAGTGGACATTAAACATTTAAAACTCATTTCAGATACAGTTATGAGATTCAGTAAGCATGCTGAGAAACATGCTGTCTTGAAGGGTCACTATCTTCCCCCCTTTATTGGAACAGACATTTAAGCAAACGACACGGACCTAAATGTAAAGGGCACGTCTGTCACGGGTCAGGGTGTTTTAGCAGCCACTGCACGAGCAGGGATAAATATTCCAGGACACGCAGTCAAGGGAATACCCTTGCAAACACAGCAAGCTGTTAGGGCTTGTTGAGCAATGAACCCCACAAGACAAGTGGAGCCCGAGTTGGTAAATATTTTACCAAGGCTGGGAAAAAAGATCCTGCCAGCACCTTCTGCCTAGCCAGGTAAATCAAATCAAGACTTCAATGAAATGTGCTGACTTGTACTGAGACGTTCCTGCAGACTCTTCCTGAGCAGGCTCCTGTGCAGAGTGCCTCCAACATATAATGCTAAATCATGAAATTGTACATGTACCCAGAAACCAAGATGGTAAAACATCAAGATGATCCAGCTCTTCCTTTATTTCTCTCTTATCAGTGTTTCATCATACCTTCTCAAACTTTCTTCTACTGAGCACAAAAGAGTGTTTATGGGACATAGCCATGGCCACGTGCTCAGCTATAACAGGAGCCATTTCAAGGACTGACTGGGCTCCAAACAAGGAATCTTTTATGTCTGTTTTTGATCAACAGCCTTATCCTTTCTTAAGAGAAGCACTTCCTTCCTAAAGCACCCATACTCTTTTTTTTTTTTTTTTTTTTTTTTTTT
>RJWK010048583.1:0-16888 GCA_004363435.1 Platanista minor
TGGAGAGTGACCTGTGCTCGCACACAGGCTTCCTGGTGGCGGCAGCAGCAGCCCTAGTGCCTCAGGCCCGTCTCTGGGGTCTGCTCTGGTAGCCGCGGCTCACGCCCGTCCTTGGAGCTCCTTTAAGCAGCGCTCCCAATCCCCTCTCCTCGCGCACCAGGAAACAAAGAGGGAATTAAAAGTCTCTTGCCGCTTCGGCAGGTCCAGACTTTTTCCCGGACTTCCTGCCGGCTAGCCGTGGTTCACTAGCCCCCTGCAGGCTGTGTTCACGCCGCCAACCCCAGTCCTCTCCCTGTGCTCCGACCGAAGCCCGAGCCTCAGCTCCCAGCCCCGCCCGCCCCGGCGGGGGAGCACACAAGCCTCTCGGGCTGTTGAGTGCCGGTCAGTCGGCAAGGATCCTCCATGCGGGAATCTCCCCGATTTGCCCTCCGCGCCCCTGTTGCTGCGCTCTCCTCCGCGGCTCCGAAGCTTCCCCGCTCCGCCATCCGCAGTCTCCGCCTGCGAAGGGGCTTCTAGTGTGTGGAAACCTTGCCTGCTTCACAGCTCGCTCCCACTGGTGCGGGTCCCGTCCCTATTCTTTTGTCTCTGTTGTTCCTTTATTCTTTTGCCCTACCCAGGTACGTGGGGAGTTTCTTGACTTTTGGGAGGTCTGAGGTCTTCTGCCAACGTTCAGTGGGTGTTCTGTAGGAGCAGCTGCACATGTAGATGTATTTCTGGTGTATCTATGGGGAGGAAGGTGATCTCTGCGTCTTACTCTTCCGCCATCTTCTCTATGCCGAGTCTACAAGCATTTTTGGTGATTCCTAGCAGGAAACTTTAGTAAATAATGATTCATGGCAATTAGTACACATTGCATAGCCTAGATACTGTGTTTGACTCAAGGGACACATCTCCAAAATTTCAAAAAATAAGTTACAAAATGACAAGATGAGCAACTTAAAGAAGGATGTGGAGCAAAGACTTAATTAAAAAGGGTAAGGATAACAAAGAGAAGGCTCCATTTCAGAGGAGACAGATTTCTAGGGAAATGTTTCTAGCTTATAAACATAGAGACATAAAAGTCTATAACCTGTAAGCATACATGTTTGTAGGGAAACTTAGATATGTACTTAAGAATATCATAGACTATATATTCTTCATTTCTCTATTGCAGGATGAATTTGTGGTGAAATTAACGGAAGTAATAATAAAAATAGCTCACACTGACATACTGCTTCATATGAGCGAGGCAATATTCTGAGAACTTCACATGTGTTAATTTTCATATTGACTTTTGAATCTTCACAATAACTCTATGATGTAAATATTTTTATCCTTATTGTATGGGTGATAAAACTGAAGCATGGAGAATTTATTTATCAAAAGTCACACAGAAAGAGCCAGGGCAGGGATTTGAACGCAGACATCTAGCTGTGGAGTGTCTGCCACGTATTTTTATTTTGGATGAAAATCAGCTTGTCTAAGAAGGAGCTTATGCTCTTAACCTTGATCATAAAGCTGAAAGACTGCTTTATTGGGGGTGGAGATGGGAGACTAATAATAATTGTAGTTGTTTTTTTGTAGTAGCTAACACATACTAAGCAAGCACTGTACTATATACAACTTTACATACATTGCCTTATGAGTTGCCCAGTGAAGTAATTTTACATAGGTCTATTTTGAAGATGGGTAAACTGAGATTCTTTTCTAAGATCCTCAGTAACTCTCCTAAGATCACATAAGTAGTGATGATAGATCCAGATTCTGAATATAAGTCTTTTTAAAAATTTATTTATTTATTTATTTATTTTTCGGCCGCGCTGCACGGCACGTGGGATCTTAGTTCCCCAACCAGGGATTGAACCCACGCCCCCTGCGTTGGAAGCGCAGAGTCTTAACAACTGGACTACCAGGGAGTTTTCTACAGGTCTGTCTTATTGCAAAGTTCCTTTTCTGGAAACTATTTGCTGCTTCTTACAGAATCAGTACTGGCACTCAGAAGATTTGAGACCCAAGAATTATACATGACGCAAGGACCATGTCTACTGAGTGCGTCTCTGTATCTGAATGTATTTGTGGAACTTCCAAATTACAGGAGAAGGCAAGGCTTGTGGTTTGGTTGCTCAAACAGTGCAATGTAGGAAAATTTTAACCACAGGAGGGGTTCAGTGGTTAAAGGGAGGGGCATTGACCCAGAACATGAAGGATGTAAGTTACCACGCAGGACATTTCAAATAAAGATGGTTAAATGTCCCTTCCAGTGTCTCTCTGGCAGTGATAGCTGAACCTGACGGAAATGTTGCAGGACTGAGTGTGAAGTGAGATGGCTTGAATCGTCACTTCCAGAAAGGGCAAGAGGCCCTAGGACACTGGTATAAACTCAGAAATTCAGTCTTCTTTTAACATCATTACATCATGTCCCTGTTTTCAAACCATTACACAATGTGGTGTTGATTCTTCTTAAGCCGAAGTGTTCAAAATGGACATAGGGACTTCACTGGATGGAAATGTAAAGTCACAGGAGGTAGTGAAATATAAAGGATACAGATGTATTTAATCCCTTCCCTTATAGCAAGGCAGTCTGCGGCAGAGTTTCAGAATACAAATTTCAAGTCCAGACAGTTCAAAGCCAAACTTAGCACTTTGGAAAAGTAACTTGATTTCTCTAAGCCTAATGTTTTCTTCTGTAAATCAAGAAGAATAATAGTATTTATCTAAGATTTGGAGAGGAAGATTAAATAATGGATATGAAGCACTTCATACAGTGTCGGATGAATAGTATGAGCTCAATGAATAAGACTCATTGTAATTATTAGAAGGAAGATTTAGAATGAAAAACTAGGAATCATACCTGCCTCTCTAAAGCCAGATATATTCAAAGCTTTTTATATTCTGACCTCTCTGTCAATTATTATACCCTGAACGGTGACCATGACCCTGTCAGACTTCTCCAACTTACTGTCCACATCTTCTGCTTCTTATAAATTAACCTTGGTGTCCTCACGTCTTAAACAGGGATAATGGCAGGGATAATCTACCTCACAGGGTTGTTTTAAGTATTGAGTGAATTATGACATATAAAGCACTTTGGACAATGCCAGCACATGAATGGCCATGTGGCCTATTTTTTAAAGTCCAACCTGAAGCTTTAAATGGGATGTTTCTGGCACAGAAGTCTCTCAGAGTCTGATGTCTTGTAGTTCCTCCTCTGGAAATGGGAGTTCTTATTAAATGACCAGTGACACTCCTGAGTAATTATAATCCATTTAGCAGCCCCTTGCTTAACTTGGTGCAGTTGTTTCAGAGTGTATGCAACATCTCTTTCACCTTCAATAATGTTGCAAGGGTGGAATTAAAATAAAGCAAAAGGAAACAAAATTAGATCAAATGAGCTCCTCACCTTCTAGACTAGTAAGAGTTTGCAGGGTCCATCAAAGGTCATAAACTGTGATTTTTCTCCAACAGGAAGGAAAGGGTAAACAAGTTAAAGGCAACACAAGTCACCAGTAAGTGAGGAGACAGGATGGAAGAGGTGTTTCATCAAGATGATGCTTCTAAAATCTGATGAAACTCAAATTGGGATTCTGTCATCTACCACATCAGACACACATTAGAATCACCTGAGAAGCTTTTAAAAAAATACTGTAGCCTAACCTTACCTCAGACAACATACAAGGTTTTCCATGGTAGGACCTACATATCAGTTGGTTGGTTGGTTGTAAAGCTCCCCAGGGGCTTTCAGTGCTAAGATAAAGTTATGAAATGAGATACAAAAGTTCTAAAAAGGCAGACTCTAGGATAGAGACAAAGGGCAACTGCTTGATTGGAGGGAGTGGTTCTATTGTCTATAAAACTAATGTTCAGCCTTAATGGCTCACTTAGCTGCTGTCTATATCTGGTGGTGAAGCAAATTAACTCAAATGCAGTTTATTTGTATGTACACATTCCCATACATTTCTTGCAATCCCTAGTGATGCGCTAAAAGTAAATTACAGTGAAAAATAAGCCATCCAATGTGTAAATATACATGATATTCTGCCTGTTAATTGCTTGGCATTTTTATTTTGTCCACACTCCCAAGTGAAACAGGTAGGAGATTTCACCCCCCCACCTCCCCGAGTAACAGACAACCTGGGTAGCCTTTGAAAATGTGCTCAACCTCACCATTGTCTCTTATAATTTCTTAAATGAAATTTATTAAATAAAACAAACCTACTAGATTAACATGGGATTAGTATAGGTTTTTCTCTGTTCATTCATCCTTCTGTCAAGGGAATCCCTGAACATTATACAATTTGATCCAGTAAGAAGAGTAGATGTTTCTCAGTTCCCAATGAGAGATACTATTTGCAGTCACAAATACAAATGACCTCATTCCTAGACCTTGAAATCACTTCTGAGAGGCCTTAGAGCCCTTATATCTCTGTGTCCCCTAAGAATGACATAGTCCAAGGAAATAAAACCCCTTTATACAGAACATCCGAAAAAGTACCTCATAAGGACAGCTGGAATGTCAAGCTGACGAGTAACCTGAGACCATCTTGAGATCTTTAGTGTTCTTTGTAATGAAAAATGGAGATTCTAGATTGTCTTCTCTCTTCCCTCCTCCATTTCCTCAGGATCTTTTTTAGATTTACTTATGTGCACAGGTAAAAATGGGAAGGAGACAAAAATAACAGTCTATTCCATCTGTGCCACCAGCATCTTCACCAACAATACCCTTTACAAAACAAGGAAAGTTGGGGGCAACACATCAGTGGAGTCAGCTGCAATTTAGAAGCAAGACATCATCACACATGAATGCATTCTGAATTTATGGTTTACACTTATTCTTCTCTGCTGTTTCCTCTGTGAATAACTTCATATTAGACCCAGAACATGTGTGTGGTGGAGAGTTACAAAATCACTTAAGAAAAGCATCTGATGACAATTAAGTGTATTGCGTAGGTGATAGCAAAAGTATACATAAATGGCTACTTTATTACTTGATATGAACTTCTGATATTATATATAATATATAGCGTGTACTTTTTTTAAACATCTTTAGTGGAGTATAATTGCTTTACAGTGGTGTTTTTTTTCTTTTAACGCGTGTGCTTTGTTATGGCAAATACTTCACTTCTGTAGAGCAGGTTTTGTAATCCCAATACTGCATGCGTAGTCAGGAAAAAGACATTCTGAGACATCAGTCTAGCATGTGCGTACAACACTCACACACGCATCAAACAAAAGTAGAACTAAAGAGTCTAGTATATAAATTGTTTTGTAATGAAAAGTTGTCAGATCAACAACCATTGACAGTTTGATGAGCGTCTCACAAATCTTTTGATCAGAATTTCTTCTGATCTGAAGTGGATGTGAAGAAAGAGGCGATGTATTAGCTCACATTATGTGTCAGTACACTAATGCTGAAGTTCAACAAAATTGTACAAAAATAAAGTGAATTATTTATTCTTTGCAGAGAAACCATGCCTTCAATGAGGGTAATATATGTATTTAAACGAATTACTTAAATTGGCAAAATATTTATGAGACCCAGTTTTAAAAATCAGTCCTGTCAACAACTTCATCCCATTGGTTATTAGCCAACAGTAGTCACAGTTCAAAGACAATATTGTCCTATCTGGTTTCTGAGTGATCTTTCTCCCTTTGCCAATTCTATTTTTATAGCTCTTGTTCCATTTAAATCCTCAATTTCTTAGGGATTTGCCATTACTCTCTCTCACTTTGTTTTCAGTCTCAATATAAATTGGCTCTGCCTCTTGCATTGTTCTCCAAATACTCTTCTTGTTAAACAGTGCTTCTTTTCCTAGAATTCTTATTAGGAACAAGTCCAGGTTCCTTCTCAAAATATTTGCAAGTGCCCCACCTTCAAAAGGCAAAAGAAATCCTTCCTTAAGATGATAGCAAAGACAACAAGACTACCCGTATGCTTTTTTAAATGCCCAAGAGATTTCGTGGCTGAATATATATTGGTTTCAAATTACAGAGCAATCATTAAAAAAAAAAAGGTTTGCAGTGTGAATTTAACCAAAGTGAAAGAAATAGCTGAACTTTGCAAAAAATCCAAATGAATTGTTGACTACTGAAAGGAAATAAATGTTACAGATGGGATTGTGGAGTCATTTTCTCCAGTGTGAGAGAGAAGGGAAGCCGCATCAAAAACGTTGCAAGAATTGGGAGTTGTCTTCATGAAACCACATGTAAGAGCCACAGAAATTCTCTTAGAAAATTGGAGAGTGGCTCTTCTTTTTGTTAAGCCTCTTTCCTTTTTTTGTGTGTCGGTTTTTGTTTTTTAACTGTCTGAACTCTTTAATCACTGAATTATGGAGTAAGTTATGGAAAGCTAGGGAGGAGGCTGGGAGCACTTAGAATTGATGCTTACACAATGCCCGTTACAATGTGTGCTGAGACATCCGCCAGTCAGTTCCAATTTCTAGTCAGTGAAGGAATAAATAGGGGAGCTTGGTCCACTGGAGGGAGAAAAAATATTTATCAACTTAATTGACTATCATCATGTGATTGTATCTTCTGATTTGAAGAAGATGTTTGGGGGTATGATCTTCCAGAATACCACTTTTCCTTTCCCCCCTCTTTAGCTATTTTGGTTTAGTTATTTTTTCCTGTAACTATAATACTAAACTAATATAATAATATAGAAATCAGTGAAGAAAAGACATTAGCAAGCCGAGGAAGCCAGAAACATTTTGTTTTTCTTATTTTATTGAGTCTTCTGTTAAGAGGAGATTGTGATTTTTTTTTCCCTCTCCCCATTGATACAATATAAATAAGCACGAGTCCACTCTTATTGCAAACAAAACCTCTCTGAGTCTTTGTTTCACAGGATTTTTTTGAACTTAAAATGCTTGAAATCCCCTAATGCAGATGTTGCCACCTCAAATGCATACCGGATGCAGAAAATTTAAAAATAAACAAAGTGACCAAATGGGAGACAGAAGGGAATGGTGGAGACTGTGGTAAACAAGGGAACACATGTTAATTTTCATTGGGAGGAGGCTGCTGGTCAGCTTCAGCACCAGCTAATTATTCCCCTGGGGGCATGATGGCCCAGGGTTGCCAAACATTCTCTTATTTTTCAGAGAAACTAGAAATCTAGATTCTTAGGTGAAATTGATTGTGACTAATTCAAACTTCTGAAAACCTCAAGGCAGGCCAGTATCTAATGAACCACTTTTCGCTGGCAGTTTGAGATCTGTGATCAAACACATACAAGGTATTTTAATCAAAGGGGCTCCTTATTGCTTTCACTTTTATTTGATTATGAGTTAAATACTTAAATTATTTAAGATGCCCCGTAAGAGATCAAAGAAACACAGAAGTTAGGTGTCATTTGTTTGTTTTGGAAATACAGCAAGACAGTGTTGATATACTTGTGGTCTGGCCAACCCAGAGGGAGAACATAACTTTGCAGTCTTGGGGGATCCTCTGGACCCTGGTGGCAGCGTGATGGGTCAGCGACAGCTGAAAATGTACCTTCAAGTAAAGAGCGAGACTGTTATGGATGCTCATCTAGACTCTAATGGAGAATAGTCATTCCCAGAATCTGACAGCATGGAACCCCAAACTGTGAGTTAATGAGCACTTCGATGAAGGGGGCCAGGTGGGTTTGGAGATGGACTACCGATTTCTGGTGCTCCTCTGGGCATGTGCTCAAAATGCCATTCTTACGAATTGCTCATCACATGACACATAGCCTACTGTGGAGCCAGCAGGTGATGTGAAATTGCAGGGCAAAGGAATTTCAGGGCATAATACAACATAGCCTTGTCAGAGAGAAGCAAAGGAAGACTGAACTAGAAAAACACAATTTGGGGAATAAACTGCAGAGACCTGCATGCAACAGAGGTTGAATTAATAAAATGAAATAGCACAGCCAATCAGACGGGGAAAAAAATAAAGCCAGCCCTGAAGAAATCAGTGATTAGAAGAAAGAAGTGAAAGACACAAAGGAATAGCCTCAACGAGAAGCTGAACCCAGGAATCTGTTGGAACACACAAAACTTATTTGGAAAACTGTCGAAGTTTATAAAGGAAGCAAACGTGCAAGACCCCTAGTCTGTCAGCGGACAAACCTCCCACTGGAGATGGAAATGGATTTGTTTGTCTTCCATCTCAGTGGGGAGAAGTTTGTCCCTCAGCATGTAAAGTCCATATTAATATATCCATATTAATATATCTTTCCCGCTTTAAACTGCAAGTTTCCATGACCATTTATTGAGTGCCAGGGTACTGCCTACAAAGAAGATAGAGATCATTGCCTTGTAACTGTGGCCAAGGGTAACTGTGGCCAAGGGTAAATTGTCCAAATAATGAAACTGTCATACAGGTGGTTGAAAAATGAGCATGAGGAAAACATATGTATGTTTATACCCGTTGCATTCAAAATGGTAGCAGAAACGGAGACCACTGCCTGCTCAGACAGAACCTTGCAGAGTTCTCCAAAGACCAAGAAGTTTGATCCAACATTATGTTTCTTTCATGTCTCTAATGCCTGCTGAATGGTAAGCCCCATGAGGACATGGATGTCGGTCTTGTTCACTGATGCCATTCTAGCCCCTTCACACAGTGCCTGATATATAGCAGGTACGGAAAATATACATTCATTCGTTGTGGCGTGAATAAGTAAATGAATTAAAGAATGAATTAAATCCAGTAGCTCAAACTGGCCTAATAAAGGTAACTACTGTGTGATGAGTAAGTGTTATCAAATCAGATCCCACTGCTCATGGCTTATCAAATCAATGCTCACAAATGTTGATAGAAAGGAAAGTTGCTATTAATCAGAATGCAGGCAATCTGATGGAATGGTGGATTCAGCCTCGCCCAAAATCTACCTCTGAACCTTCTGTTCGGCCATGAAAGCTTTTAAAGGGAAACGGGGAAGTAATCTCAGTTCATCATTAAGATAGGGGGTCAGAGTCATCATCATCCCCCACCGTGTGCAGGCTTGTCTACTTCTTGTGATTTTTCTGTAAATGCTATCTTGTTCACCCAGTTTGTTCACGAGGTCACTGAAGGAGAAGCTAGGGAAGAGATCTGGTCATCTGTTAATTACTTATTCTTCTTTTCTACTTCTTTGATCTATGAAAAGAACCAACAAGTTAGGCAAAGTGTTGTGTGATCAAAAGATTGGAATGATGTGCTAGGACCAGAGATGAGTAGATTATGGGGATGCCTGGTTTAAGGTTAGTGTCGCGGCAAAGGGGTGCCTCCTGCAGAGAGCTCTTTTCTGCAAAGAGCTTTTTCCTGCCAAAAGCTGCTTACATAACTACGAGGTGATCAGCTCCTCTGATGTTTCTTAAAATGATTTTCAGGTTACAGAGGAGGCATCTGAGGCTAAGAAAGTGTGAGGAAGTGAATTCAAGTCACATGACTGCTAGTAAGCAACAGAAGTGAGATTTGAACTGATGGCTAGTTAACTCTAAACGTGTGCTCCTTTCTTTATACCTTTCTGTGTTCATTCAGATAAGCTTAGGGGGAGTAGCTAGTCAAAGTAACCGAAGACTTAAATCCAGGTAACCTACTCTAACCCATCTGCCCTCGTACCACAGTCGCCATAGCTGCTTTGTTTTCCTCGCTGCAGCCTCGGCAAACAGTACCTTTTTTAGCATGTTTTACACAACAGCCCCCAGCACACTCTGGCTATGTAATAAGTGTTGATGTCAGAGCTACCATAAGATACAGAATTCATTTCATTTTACATCAAGACGTGAGCCACCATCTGGAAGACCAGATATGCCAGTCTTAATTTGAAACCAGATTTTCAAATCTGACTCCAGTGCGAGGGAAATGCTTATCAGCATTCAAACTGAAAACTGGGGTCATTCTGCCCAGCAAACATTCATTTTGTCAGGACCCTCTTTCATGAGTAAAAGTGAGTGGATTCTGCAAACAGCTAGAGCCCATTTCTGTATTAATTCCGACTCTTGTTTGACAGGAGCAGAAACCCACTTGAGCAAGAATAAAACACAAGAAGGAAATTTATCATAAGGATATAGAGTGTCTCCTTGAACCTAAGGGCAGGAATGTATCTAAGACTCAGAAATAGACCAAAGATGGGGGTCACCTCCTCTCTGTATTTCTCTACTCTGTAAATTAGCTTTCTCTGCTTCTCAACCCACTTGGTAAAACATAGTAAAACCCCCAACTTCTGTGATTAAATCCAGTTTTTCGAGAAACCAACCAGATGGATATAGAAATGCCATCTCCCCTTTGGTCTATTTCAGACAGTTACCCATTCCTGGCCAATCAACTGGGGAGGCAGGGGTCATGTTTTATGAATAGGGTTGCTTGCACTAAAGCCATATGGATAAAGCAGAGTAGTAAGAAGGAGGGGAGTGAGGGAGAGTGGGTTCTGAGCAGATTAATCACTTTCTGTTCCCCTCTGTACCCTAATCTATATGCACTGATAAAAAGAAAAATAGTCCTATGGAGTACAATTAAATACAGAGTGGAATTTGGAGGGAGAGTTTACTGACTGTAAAGGTTTGCACAGATTAATATTTTTTGGCTCTTTGAACACTGTAGAGTTCAGTATGCCTTGATGCATAAAATGACTATTAAAAATTCCCACAACTATTCTGTATTATATACTCACCCCCATCTGTTTCTCAAACTCACCACAATGTGTCAGCATCAAGGTAAACATGAACCTTATGATCTTGTATTGATGAGAGTCACCTACTCCCAGCTCTCCTAGTTGTTACATTAGTTACTATGCTTCCATGGGAGATAAATGTCTCCATCCCTGCTAGAAACTCCAGCTCAGCCTTTTCATATTTTCTCCATGATCCCAGGAGCTCTGTCTTTATATGTTCAGTATGGACCTCGTACCTTTCAACACCTCTTATCTCCCTGCCTGCAAAATCATCCTCCAGTGGAAAAGTTTTTTGTTTGTTTTTTTTTTTAAAAAAAAAGCCTTATCTACAGCCACCCTTTTCTCTTGATGATGATACAGTTGACCCTCCCTAGGCTAATCGCATGGTATTTGGGGATAAATTTATGTGGTGTTGATCTTATCAAACCCGAATCTTTGTGCAAGAAGAGCCTCTTCTGACGTGACTCTACCAGATTTTTTTCGGAGCTACCACCAGGATCTCTAATCCTCCCAAACATAAATAGCCTTCTTGTTTCGTGTTTTGCACTCTGCTTTCTGATCAGCTGATGTCATCTAAGGCAAGAGCTTCTTTTAGCTCCAGGAAGGACTGCTTTCCATTGTGTATCCTACTCCAGACATGGTGTTCTCATATGGTAATGTCTAACAGCACTTTCTAGTACCTTGTAGATCATTTCTAAACCTTTTTTGATGGGTATAGTTAATTAAAATCATGGGTTCTGGCTTACCTACATAAGGCATGTTTGGAATCAGCTCAGTGAGTATATACTGTGTACTTATGCCGCACAAGTCACTGAGCAAAAAGAATGGAGATGAATCAGATGTTGTCTCTGACCTTACGGCAGTCACGGGCTGTACATTCTGTCTATAAATAAGTCCAATCAACTCTCATATCCAGAAAAAGTCAATATCAGATTAACTCATAGAAGATTTCCAAGGACTACTATGAATCATGTTTCCTAGTTTAACTCAATTCATTAAAACAGATATGAAGTCTGCTTTTTCATTTTTAACATTCTTAACTAACAATAATAGCTAATATTTTTTTGAGTGCTTTGTATATATGTTTCAGGCTCTGTGCTAAGTACTTTACATACACAAGTAATTCAAATGTGTGGCCAAGTTTGACACCCTTGCTGTAGCCCGTTTTTATACATATATACATAAATCCTCCAGATAATTCCAGTACACAGTCAAGGGTGTAACCTTTGCTTTGAGCTCCACCCCAGTCCAAAATGAGTGAGAATCTCTGAACAAGCAGCCCAGGCATCTATGTATTTTAAAGCATCCCAGAGACATTGCCCAGTGAGTACGGGAACCAATATCTTAATGAGATAGTGGGCTTTCCATTAACTTTTCACTCGTTTCAAACCGTCTTTCGTTTGTCTTCTGGTCTTCAGTAGAATGTGGGCCTTTGAGCTCCAAATTCTCAGTCTCTATCAATTATATGACATTCTTAAGTGGAAAAGAGGCGCTTCAGTGCAGAGTTTAAGTGCTTCGACATTTAACCTTGGAACCCAATACCTTGGGGCTATATCCTAGCGCTGTAGTTTACCAAGTGTGCGAGCATGGGCAAGTTAACCTCTCTGAACCTCATGTTCTTTATTTGTGAAATGGAGGTAATAATAGTGCCTGAGAATTAAATGAGATAATGCATGCATCTAGGCTGTTATGAAAAACAGGGAAAGAACTGCCCTCCACATTGTTTTCCACAGAAGGGAAAATCTTTTGCTTATTATTTTGAAAATGTTTCCAGTGACTGTAAAAACTGTGGTGTTTCCCTAGGATAAATCCTTGTCAAAGAATAAAGTTCTTGGTTAGTTATTCTGTGTTTTGAAATGAATTCTAAACTATCATACGCTATTTTCTCAAGTGAAAATATTCCACAGTAAATCATTCTTAAAGTTCTCTTTGGTCCAAATAATTTAGATCAGCCCTCTCCATCTTTATCAATACATTATGAGTTCATTTT
Organism: Platanista minor; assembly: GCA_004363435.1. Classification (NCBI taxonomy): domain Eukaryota; kingdom Metazoa; phylum Chordata; class Mammalia; order Artiodactyla; family Platanistidae; genus Platanista; species Platanista minor. The sequence continues at coordinate 12,588 of RJWK010048583.1, forward strand.
CATTCAAATAATCTTACAGCATTGAGAGAACATACAGTGACTTACAGGTAGAACGTCTTCCAAGAAAAACTGTGTAATCATAGCAGAAATCAAAGATAAAGCTAACTGAAATCGAAGTTTGCCACCTGCCTGATCATCATAAACATGGGTGGTGTGTTTTCTCAAAATGGAGCTACATTAGTGTTTTGTTTGAATTTCAATTACAGACTGGCATTTAATTGCGTTCTAATGGAAGAGTTAGTAGGTAATAGCCAATGCCATAGTGAGTGGCTAAGAAGACAACTCCCAAACCTGAAGACCTGGGTTCATATCCTGACTTTTCAGTTTAGTAGCTGTGTAGCTTTAAATTGGTCACCTAATGTCTCCAGGCCTGTTTAATCTTGTCAAATTGGAGATATTAATAGTTTCTACCTTATGACAACTGAATGAATTAATCCAGGTGAAGCACTTAGCACAGTATGTGGCATATTGTAAACAATTTCAAATATTGCATATCATCAGGTTTATTCGTAATATTATTATTAAGCATATCTCTAAACCATTAGAAATTACAACGTCTGAGCCAAATTCTTCTCACCTCCTGTTTTTGTAAATAAAGTTCTATTGGAACATAGTCACACCATTTATATGTTGTCTCTGGCTGCTTTTGTGCTACCAGGGCAGGTTGAGTAGTTGAGACAGAGACCACATGGCATCTGAAGCCTAAAATATTTATTATCTGGCCTCTGGCTGTTTACAGAAAGAGTTTGCTGACCTCTGCTATAAGGAAGGCAGCGTGCTAAATTTAATCCCCACGACATGAAAAATAATTTCAGTACATAACACTAGGTGGTTACTATTGTTATCCCTGTTTTGCGTGAGAAGAAGCAGAGACTCGGAGTTATTATGTAAAATAATACATTTACCAGTCATCCAACTAGTAAATAACAAAGTTGGAACTTGAACCACTTCTTTTATGACTCCAAATACACATACATGTCTCAGATTAGGTTATGTAGTTCTCTGATGATATATAGTGACTGTGATGGTTACTAGTTACTGTTTTACTTTGTCTCTAATTTCATATGTAGATGGCACAGAGTACATATTTGAAAAGTCCACGTTCAGGCCAGTCAGTTCCATTTCACCTGTGTTGAGAGCTCATGCAGGATGCTATGCACTTGATCTAGCCTGTTTTCCCATCTCCAACTTTGTTGACGTCCAGCCTCCCCTTCCCGGGAGGGAAATATTTGCCATCACCAACAGCATTGCCTCCAGAAAGCCAGCTGTGCCACCAATGAATTAGGGGTGTAGACGGTGGCTTTCTTTCCTCTTGGCTTCTTGGATGTCTGCTCTGTAGGTGGCAGGTGTGAGCCACTTGACATGCCGAGTGTCTGAAACTTTGCCTGCCAGAAGCTTATTTTGTTTAAGAAGACAAATTTCCCTTTGATTCTCTTTTGAAATATATGCATAAGAATTAGGTCCTAGGAACAATTTCCCAAGAGATCAATTTGCAAGACCCTTTAGTTTAGAAAGAAAGATCATTCTCTAGTGTCTATGTTGGTTTGACCTGGAAATACATACATTTGCCCTACATCTAGATTGCCAGTGTGCTCAGAATTTTCTTTGTAAAGTCAGAAATTAAATCCATACTCTCAGTGCCTTTATGTTCCGGTTTTTTTGGCATCTGCACGTAGACACTTTCTTAAGGATGAAGCCCTTAAGCGCAAGAAGAATGTGATGGAATGAATCTCAAATCTACACCTTCAGAAAGCCTTCTTTGTGTTGGCTGAAAGCAGGACTAAAAATTTTGGTGACTGTAAATCCAGACACTGTACTTCCAGTGATAATGAGGTTTCTTACAGGTCTGAGATCCTCTGAGCAGACTCAAAATGGCAGTCATTAGCTTGGTTTGCAAAAAGAACGTATTTCAAAACACTGAGAAAGACATTGTTAGTTTGTCAAGTGATTTTTGGAGTTTTCCGGTTACATAAAAGCATCTCCTTAGGATCATTTATCCAATCAAATGTTTATAAAGCCTAATTAGCATTTATTTATTTTTTTTGTATTAAATAGTACCATCCAGGCAACTTTTGTGTGTAGTACGTTGTGACAGTGTACCATGGAAATTTGGTGTCTCGGTGAAGAGTCTTGGTGCGATTCTACTTTGCATTCAATCTTCAGGAGACCTTGACTTAGGAATAGCTGTGCCTGGCATGATGATGGGTGCTGGGGAAACAAAAACATGAAGATACATTAGGTTGATCTGTTTTCCCAGATTTTCTATTCATTTCAAAGAGTCTTCTTTCTTCTCTCACTTAGAACGTAATTTGGGAGTTCTCTGCCATAGTTAAGGATTCCCTGACAGGGTCATCTGTAGTACCTACAGCTTCTGACAGTGAAATGGAAAACTTTTTCTTTTTTTAGTGAAGGAACTCAAGGTTGCTTTCTGACATAGCCTTGGCGAGTTATTTATAATGTGCACTTCATTCAGCTCTAGGTTTTCATACAAAACAATGATTGTATTCCTTAAAGTAGCTAAACCCTTTCTGACTATATCACTAAAACTAATACCTGAGATTTAAGGTAACATTTCCTCATTCCACAAAAGAAACTTGTGTTATTTTATGAATGAATATTAATCCTTAGTCACAAATTAAGCATATCCTATATAATTTTAAAAGACATATTCCGTATTTCAATGTAATGTTATTTTTAGAAATCAAGTAAAATTCCTAATGTCTTTTTTTTTAATTTAATTTATTTACTTATTATTTTTTTAACACCTTTATTGGAGTATAATTGCTTTACAATGGTGTTAGTTTCTGCTTTATAACAAAGTGAATCAATTATACATATACATATGTTCCCATATCTCCTCCCTCTTGCGTCTCCCTCCTTCCCACCCTCCCCATCCCACCCATCCAGGTGATCACAAAGCACTGAGCTGATCTCCCTGTGCTATGCGGCTGTTTCCCACTGTTTTACGTTTGGTAGTGTACATATGTCCGTGCCACTCTCTCACTTTATCACAGCTTACCCTTCCCCCTCCCCATATCCTCAAGTCCATTCTCTAGTAGGTCTGTGTCTTTATTCCTGTCCTGTCCCCAGACCCTTCACGACACTTCTTTTTTCCTTAGATTCCATATATATGTGTTAGCATACGGTATTTGTCTTTCTCTTTCTGACTTACTTCACTCTGTATGACAGACTCTAGGTCCATCCACCTCACTACAAATAACTCCATTTCGTTTCTTTTTGTGGCTGAGTAATATTCCATTGTATATATATGTGCCACATCTTCTTTATCCATTCATCCGATGCTGGACACTTAGATTGTTTCCATGTCCTGGCTATTGTAAATAGAGCTGCAATGAACATTTTGGTACGTGACTCTTTTTGAATTATGGTTTTCTCAGGGTATATGCCCAGTAGTGGGATTCCTGGGTCATATGGTAGTTCTATTTGTACTTTTTTAAGGAACCTCCATACTGTTCTCCATAGTGGCTGTACCAATTCACATTCCCACCAGCAGTGCAAGAGTGTTCCCTTTTCTCCACAGCCTCTCCAGCATTTATTGTTTCTAGATTTTTTGATGATGGCCATTCTGACCGGTGTGAGATGATATCACAATGTAGTTTTTTTTGTTTGTTTGTTTGTTTGTTTTTTTGCGGTACGCGGGCCTCTCACTCTTGTGGCCTCTCCCGTTGCGGAGCACAGGCTCCGCACATGCAGGCTCAGCGACCGTGGCTCACGGGCCTAGCCACTCCACAGCATGTGGGATCTTCCCGGACCGGGGCACGAACCCGCGTCCCCTGAATCGGCAGGCGGACTCTCAACCACTGCGCCACCAGGGAAGCCCTCAATGTAGTTTAGATTTGCATTTCTCTAACGATTAGTGATGTTGAGCATTCTTTCATGTGTTTGTTGGCAGTCTGTATATCTTCTTTGGAGAAATGTCTTTTTAGGTCTTCTGCCCATTTTTGGAGTGGGTTGTTTGTTTTTTTCTTATTGAGCTGCAGGAGCTGCTTGTAAATTCTGGAGATTAATCCTTTGTCGGTTGCTTCATTTGCAAATATTTTCTCCCATTCTCAGGGTTGTCTTTTCATCTTGTTTATGGTTGCCTTTGCTGTGCAAAAGCTTTGAAGTTTCATTAGGTCCCATTTGTTTATTTTTGTTTTTATTTCCATTTCTCTAGGAGGTGGGTCAAAAAGAATCTTGCTGCGATTTATGTCACAGAGTGTTCTGCCTATGTTTTCCTCTAAGAGTTTGATAGTTTCTGGCCTTACATTTAGGTCTTTAATCCATTTTGAGCTTATTTT
>RJWK010048584.1:0-16888 GCA_004363435.1 Platanista minor
AGCTACTCTATTATAAACAAATTGTAGTTAGCCTTATATCTAAGGTCTCTAAATCTCAACTACTTTAGGGATAATTTGGTGACCAATTTAAAAAAAAGAAAAAGTCTTTACAAAATACTATTTTCTTTGGGAGCCTTGCTTGATAGTTTATGGGATTGTCTTTAAGGCTCCTTACTAAGACATGGAGAACTAAATTTCTACATCTCTACTACTTATTGCTATCTGAAACAAAATACAGGATACCTGAGGACAAACAACATAGCTGTCATTAGCCCAAATAATACTTTTAATTCTTACATGATCCTTCTGTCTTAATATCATAGCTGGGGTCCTATCTTGGTGTGTTGCAGTAAAATTCTTGTCAAGTACCCAATCAAATTATTTTCTATGTGGAAGAGTTTTCCTTGTTTATTTATTTATTTATTTTTTTCTTGACCTTATTCTGCCTTGAAATGCCCATGTTAGAACAGTATTTCCTAAATAGCTGGGCATCCTCTCCTCAACAGCAGATAGTATAACGCTACCCAGTAAACAGAAGGAAGAGATTTTGACTCAATTTCTTTTCTTTTCTTTCTTCTTTTTTCCTTCCTTCTTTCCTTCCTTTCCTCCTTCCTTCCTTTCTCTTTCTTTCTTTTATTTATTTTTTTTACTGAAGACTCCATCAAAAAGTGCAAAGGCTCTGGTGTCCTCTGTGACCTGAATGCCACTCATGAAGTTAGATTTAGTGGTGGGACATGACATAAAAGTCAAACTATTTGAAAACACATATATATTTATACATATACTTCAGTCAAGGCTCAGAAAAGTATAATAATTTGCCCAAGGTTAAATAAAATATAGTAAGTGTCAATATTTGAACCCAGGTATCCCTGTTTCTAAAGTTCATCCTCCCACTAACTCCTCCTAACTTAGTTCTGAATTAAAACTTAAAATTTTATGAACATTAGACTATAGTTGCTTGAAATATTATTCCTCAAACAATCTTATGTTTCAAAGGATCTCAGTTAAATATGAAATAAATTACAGTTACTTTCAAGGAGAAATACTATGGGAGAAGACCACTAATATGAAATGATGCAAATAGTAAGTAAAATAAGGTAATTAAAATGAATTAATTGACAAAACATTCCAGACAATTTACCACTTGTTCACAAGAATATTCCTATTACATCATTATCCAATTCAATCAAAATTGTGCAAGTTATACATAGAGACATGGTCCAAGAAAGTGATTTTCAAAATTTTTAGAAAATGGTCCACAGTGGAAAATAGATTTTATATCATTAGAGTACACACACACACTAAAAAAAAAAAAAAGTTATGCAAAACAATATTTATCCTTGTTAGGTGAAATTTCCCATATTTTACTTATTATGTTTTATTCATTTGACCCACTAACTTAGTTTCAGGTCTATGAATAGATTACAACTCACAATTTGAAGACCATTTATGTAGCTACTTGACACTTAACACTTTTAGTAAAATTTTCTACCCCATCTTTTTAATTGATCTTAAAAAAAATAATGGCTTGTATCTTTGGTTATGTCATTTCACCAAAGCACAGAACCTGAGATGAAGAAATTCTACAAAATTATCTAGTGTTTGTTCTCCATCTTTTGCTTCATTCACATTCAAATATAGAATTATTTGTTTATATTTCTCCTATGCAATTCACAAAATTCATTCTAATTTTCGTTAGCTTTTATTGACATGCAGTCCTTTCTTTTATTGGGCAACAATGGTACTCTGAAATATTTACTCTCTCATCCTTTATCTGAACTCTGGGGTCCCATATGTCATTTCCCATAGGACATCTCAAATATTTGAAGAAACCTTTCCTGTGCCATCTTATTTATTTTTTCCAGAATATAAACACTCTAATTATTTAATATCTTGCATATGACACGGTCCTGAGTATCTTTATTCTCCTCTTTACTCTTCTTTGAATTCACTTTAACTCATTATCTTGCAGTTATATTTACTTTGTGTAGAACTGAACACAATTCCTAAGGGTTGCCTCTCACTAACTCACTCTAAGTCTCCTAAGATTAAAATATTTTATTCACAGATTCATTTCATAACCTCTTTATCTAGGCTCATTTTTACTTGTGAAAAATTTATTATGGGACATAAAATGCAGATTTAAACTATGAATTTCATCTTTTTTTTTTTTTTTTTTTTGTGGTATGCAGGTCTCTGACTGCTGTGGCCTCTCCTGTTGCAGAGCACAGGCTCCGGATGCACAGGCTTAGCAGCCACGACTCACAGGCGCAGCTGCTCCGCGACATGTGGGATCCTCCCGGACCAGGGCACAAACCCATGTCCTTTGCATCAGCAGGCAGACTCTCAACCACTGCGCCACCAGGGAAGCCCTGAATTTCATCTTTGAAGTGACTTTCAAATAGTGCTTATACTAAAAAGAATACCTAGGCTGCTCAAAGTTGATAGATCATGTCAGCTAACATTCTTTCTCCAAAAGGTATGCCTCAGAAGGATCTATTATAGGCTGCTTAGAATGTCTTTTGGTATTTTTTAAGTTGAAAATGGAAACAAGTGGTGTAAAGAAGAATATTTTCTCTTAATTGAAATTTTCACTGGAGGTGAAAATCTAGAATAGTGACCTCATATTTTCTCCTCTCCTTAAAAAAAATCAATTAAAACAAAACAAAACAAAGAAACAAGCAAAAAAACCTCTCATCTGCTTAATGACTCCAAGTTTGAATGAGATGGGATTTGGACAAAGTGGGTCTATTGTGGTTGGTGGTGCTGCACAGTGAATTGAATTGATGGATTATTATAATTAAAATAATGATATTAGCTAAGAAAGACTAATCAAACTTTAATAACAGTGACAAGTAAACCTGGATTATATCACCTTTTTTTTCATTCATTTAACACCTTTTTTTGGAGTGCCTAATTGTGTGGTTGGTTTCTTGTTGGCTGTCATCTCAACCCAACCTTTTTGTGTTAGAAATAGCTTCTTACTGGAGGACTGATTGATATCACCCTTTTTAGGTAACTTCCTGCTATTTTGAAGCTTTTGTTTTATGAATCCATTTTGGTCTGAAGTTGCCATTATGTTATTCTTTTTCTAGGAAGTAAATTTTAACTGGGGATAGCTTGAAACACAGTTTCTTTTTTCTTCTAGACAAAATTGCTTTTGCACCATTCCAATGCCCTTTCCAAACTCATTTTTTTTCCAATTCTTAGTTTCATATGCCATAATTTAAGTGCTATGAATCACTGGGTCCAAACTGATCAATTAAATAAGCATTGGAGTGGGATTTAGTTAATGGTAGAGTCATGGATATTCAGGGAACAACATTGGTAAGCTCAGCATTAGCTTTCCCTAGTGGATGAAGACTCCACGACTATATCATAGGTTTCAGGGGAGGAGAGCATGATTAAATAGAAAGATCTGAATATTATATGTGCAGATAAAAATTGTTAGTTTCTATGTTCTTATTTGAAGAAAGAATGACAACTTCATTAACACAAAATAGGAATAATTGTTGATTTACTACAATGTACTAAACTGTATCTTGCTTCCTTTTAATATTGTAAACATGGGGTGGAGAAGGAAGTGTATTCTCAGGTATGGCCTTAGTTGCAGAGAGAAAAAACTAGCAATAAACAATAGATGGTAGTGCCTTTCTTTCCCTACATTTTATCTCTTTCTTGATGTGAGAACAGAGTTGCTTCTTCTTTAATCAAAGCAATTAACACAACTTCAGACCTTCCCTTTCAATTTAAATTCCAGGCCCCTTCCGATGTCACCTTCTTCCTTTCTAAAATCCCCAACACACCAATATCATGGCCTATTCCGGCATTAGTCTTCCAGATTTTTAGTTTGGGATATTCTTCTCGTTTTTTAGTAGCTCATCACAGCCTAATCCTAGTGTGTGGTATTTTTTACCCCCTTTCTTTTTCTCTCTCTCCCTCTCATTGTTACTGTCATAGCTTTCTAGGAAGATAGTTGAAGATGAACCAGAAGCTCTAACTTCTGGGTCCCCTATGGCGGAACTTCCAATCATCCACTGATGAACTACTGATTAAGGTTCTAAATTACAGTTAATTGACCAAGCCATACTTTAGCTACATGGTTATCTACTAAGAATGCAGTAATTCCTGGATAGAGCATAAAATATTATTTCTGCTTATACAAAGTATAAATGCAATTCAAACAAGCAAAATTAATAGATTAACCAAACACTACTTGAAAGAATACCTGTACATAATACTTATTACAGAGTGGACCATAATTCTTAGATTATACACAATAATATACCCTTTTCTGTGCCCATTGTTTTCACATCAACTTACTGTACTTCCTCGATTCTGCCCCATATTGTTGCAAATTACATTTCCCTGGGGCCTTTGCATATTTTCTTTTAAATTAGGTGATAAGTGAGAGACTGGAAGACAGGGATTTCATGCCCTCACTCTCTCTGTTTTGGGCTGAATCTGTTGGCATTGTCTACATTTTCACTGTGGTTTGAGGCTCCACCCAACCCCACAACCCACCTCCAGACATGAACAGCATTTTCCTCCATGGACAAGGCTGTCACTGGAAGCCCTCGTTTTTTCAACTCCATCTAAGTGACCTGAGATTGTAGGTTTTAGTAATACCTCTTCCTCTTGTTTTTCCATCCCTGGAAAGGTAGGAACTACTATTGTTAATTTGAATTACATTATCTTTTGTTGTTGTTGTTGTTGTTGGATACTGAGATCTTAAAAGACTTTTAGTTACTAGTTTCATTTATTCCATCTATTGAAGTAATTGGAGTGGGACTCATTTTTCCGACCTGACCTAGACTGATACATTTTGAAGTGTATCTGTATATCTGAGTGGATCTATGTGAGTTGCTGGATTTCAACTTTGATTAGATTTCTTGTCACAGCACTTTGAAAGTTCACTCTGGAGTGTAAGGAAGAAGGATCTTTCTCCACTCTATTTCTGCTCTCTTAGTCAGACATGTACAATGTCCATTTATCCTAATAAGCGGCAGAATGTATACCAGAATCTATTATGTCAACAGCTAAATGCAGACTTTTGAATAACTATTAGAGGGTGAGCTCATAAGGGCCTATCCCTGATTAAAATATATCCGACTGATATCTACAGCCTGGCATTATGCTACAAAGCAGAGAGTTTGTCCTCTCTGTGCTGATTTCCTTGTCTATGAAATCAAAGATGTCTATTAAAACACTTTTTTGAACATAATTAATTAAGAGGTTTGCAGGCACTTGGAAAATAATAAAGTGCTAAAGAAATTTAAGACCGCTATATGATTAAATGTCCATAAGAAAAGAAAGTTCTTGATAACTATCTTTATCCTGCTTAACCCTTCTAAAAGAAGAAGAATAAGGGATTCTATAGTCTATGAAGACAATTTTCACATAATATTTTTAAAAAGTTATCTTTAAAAAATCTCTAATATTGTAATCTGTCTTGTCTGCATGATGAATTTTAACCTTCTTAAACTTTATGTATATATTATCCAACAATAGTTTTCAAGCTTCATCAAAATTCAAGAGAGTCATTCAATATTTTAATGCATTTAATTAAACACTCTAAGCTCTGTCTTTTAAATCAAAGTAGATCTAAAGTACATAGACACAATGAAGAGAAGTCAGCTTTTCTCTAAGAACAATTTCACTGACAGGTGCACAAAAAATCTCCAGCAGAATTTAATTATGTGAAGTAAATCCAGTGCATTGTACCTAGTATGGTACTTGACACAAAGTAGATACCTTAATTAAATATTAAGATTTTATACAGAAACATTTTCCCCAAATTAATAATTTGGAAGATACATATATAAACGTCTGATGCAATGTCCTAATCTTTGTACCAACTGAGTGTACACATATATTTAGAAATGTGGACACTTTCAGTGTCTCTAATTACGTCAGATTTAACAAAGGTGCTCCATAGTATGCCCTGGTGAATTGAAAGGTATCACAGGTGTATACATACTCAAAACAAAACAAAAACAAAAAGAAGCATCAGTGATGTCCTTGGGGAGTGAGAAGAAATTCAGCTGAAGTTCTTCTTCCCTTGATCTGGAAAAGCCTTGATCACATGCTGTACCTCTGGGCCAATAAGCTGAAGTTTCTGGGCCATTTTTGGTCAGCTTCAGTGATCTGTATACTGGTAAACAGGGAAACAGTAGTTTTGGGATGAAAAGTAGAATAGGACCCTGATTATTTTTAAGGCTTACAGGGACTTTCATTTTATTCTCCCCTTTTGACTTTAATATCACTTACAGCCAAATAGCTGAAGAAAGGTATGTAAGGTTTCTTAGGCTTGCTAAAGTCTCATTTCCTAGACATTATTATCTTCCAGTTATCCTTGCTTTTTGACCCTTACATGCACCTTTGTTCTGACATTTGTATACCATGACATTACATACAGCAACCAAACTCTGTCTTGATGCTGGGGCCACCTTGGACCTAGAAGCAGCAACCTGCACTATGTTTCTCCAACCATCATCTAATTTTGCTAGCATTAAGAAAATATGAATTATAATTCAAACATACTAAACCTTTAACTGAAATTTTAGCCTTTAATTAAATGTATTATGTAAAACAATGTAAAATAAAATTTACATTTGTATTAACAAATAGATAAAATACACAACCTTTTACCAACCTCTATAACTGTGGCCTTGCTTAGAAAATCAATTCCTACTTTAAAAAATGAATTGGCTACAGTTTCCAAGCAGCAGATGAGTAGGTTTGGATTTAATTTTCTGCTACTGCTGAGTTAAACCTCATGATGTCCTAATTTGCCTCTTCACTCTCTCTTTCCATCGGTCTTCAGATTCACCATGCCAACCGCTTTTCTATTCACCTCTTCTATAGCTTCCTCTGTCTCATAACTTAGAATCCCCCTTTTTTGCCTAATAATGTTCTCACCCTCAGAGAAAAGGTTGTGTATTTAACTTTATGTATACTTTCATTCCTAGAAATGCCACCAGAACATCGTTTTCCAGGAAATATCAATGATTGTTTTTAAAGATCTTGGATATTAGAAACAAAAAACTATTCATTCACTTCTCCAGGATGTCTTGGAGTTAAGCATGAGGGATCTAACACAGTTGCAGTCTATTAAAGATGGCTTTAAATTTATTACCACTCCTCCCACTGAGAGGTAAGGTCTAATTCCCCTGGCCTTGAATATGGTTTGGCCTTAGAGACTTGCTTGATCAATGTAATATGGAGGGAATGTTACTCTGAGACTTCAGAAGCTGAGTCATAAAAAGGCTTTGGGATCCTGCCCAGGTTTCTGGGAACACATGTTCTTAGAGCCCTTAGCCACCATGTAAAAATCTAGCTACCCTATTGCAGAGAACAAATGAAAGGCCCTGAGACTACCTAGAGAAAGAAAGGGCCCAGCTATGCCCAGTCTTCAAGACATCTCTGCTAAAGTGAAAGACATCTGAGTGAAGCCATCTTGGACCATCCCGACCAAAGCTAAATACCACTGAATGACTCCTGTCAATGTTGTGTTGGAGCAAAAATATCCCACTGTAGAACTCTTCCCATTATTACAAAGACACAAAATAATGAAATATAGTAGTATGATTGTTGTTTTAGGCCACTATATTTTGAAGATTGTTGGTTATGGAGCCATAGATCACTGAAACACACTTCAACATCAAATTCTCATTGGTCAGATAGCCAATGACAACAGCAAGATTCATTTCAGAGCACTTATTACCTATAACCAAGAAGCAGGTTATATTTGATTTTTGTTTTTTGTTTTTTGGGTTTTTTTTTTGCGGTATGCGGGTCTCTTACCATTGTGGTCTCTCCTGTTGTGGAGCACAGGCTCCGGACACGCAGGCTTAGCGGCCATGGCTCATGGGCCTAGCCGCTACGCAGCATGTGGCATCTTCCCATACCGGGGCACGAACCCATGTCCCCTGCATCGGCTGGTGGACTCTCAACCACTGCACCACCAGGGAAGCCCCTATATTTGGTATTTTAATGATTCACAATATTGTGGCACCTGGAAGAAATTATCTTGAAATACCTCAGCTACTAATTAAACATTTAAGTTATAAGCCATATTGTATTAAGTTCATTCTATTTTATAATCATTATGAATTTCTTTAAGAATCTTTTTTTGAAGTCAGTAAGTGTGGTAGATTAGAAATGAGGAACAACTATGTTTAGAATGAAAGTAACATAATTTAAAAACTCCAACTTCTGTTCAAAATCTCCCTAAGGATCAAATATAGGGTGTGTGTGTGTGTGTGTGTGTGTGTGTGTGTGTGTGTGTGTGTGATGTATATCTGCCTACATTTATTTATTGACTTTGTTAGTTAGTGAGTTAATTTAAAGCCAAAACACAGTCTCAGTCTCACTAGGTCTTAGATTACCTGGCAACATTTTTCACATTCTTTCATTTTTATGACTGTGTCTGCCAGTTAAACAGAGTCTGCTGGCATGAACTCTGAGCCTCCGACTGTTAAGCAATAGAAATGATGACAGAACAGCAATCAGCGCCTAAGCAACCTTCTCACATTCCTAGGACATCACTGATGCTTCTTTTTGTTTTTGTTTTGTTTTGTTTTGAGTACATATACACCTACAGAAACATAGGGCTGCCATTGTATTATATTGCTAGAAAGGCTTGATTTAATAGAACTTTCATGGAAACAGAAAAGGGAAATAAAGAAAGGCTATTTACACTAAATGTGTTTAGTATAAATCAAAATTGAATTGTAAATGAGGCTGACAGCAACTTAGAAAAGAAGCATAATATTTTTTTCTTTTCATCATCTATATCTTTACTCTCCTTGTTCCACCATTTTTATCACTTATACTCTTGAAAATCACAAACCAACCAAACAACCTTGATTTGCATGTGGACACTGTGGCACTAATTTGAGGTATTTTCCTTTTACTCTATACAATAAAAAATAAGCAAAATAGGAAATATTATATAATTTTACCTTCAGTATTTAAGATTTCTGATCATAATTTCTGTGAAATTGGCAAACATCTCTAACATCCAAATGTCCCAGGAAAATGTACTTAGTCCTTCATGTTAATAATCTTTTTCAAAGTCAATCTGTTTGGCTTCTGAATATGAGAAATGTAAGAGCTTTTAAAACACGGGCCATTAAAAATTTCAAATACCACTATAATAGAAGGGACATTTAAAAGATACAAGTTGAAATAAAAGCAAGTCTATAGTTTCTAATTCCCGGATGAAGCAATTAGTTTCTAAAGCAAATATTGGGTATATCTGAACAAAAACATAAAATCATAACTTCCCTAAAAGGAGAATCTGAATGGAAGTCCCTAGTAGTCTTTCCAAATTGCCAATGAAAATAACTATGAAGATACTAGAAATGTAAAATAAACTTCCAAAAAATGCATCAAACAACTCATGCATGACAAATGGCAAATTTAATAGCAAGATCTTGAAGAAATTCCATACTCACAATATGCTAATTAAGAAAAACCTATTCAGTTACCATCCCATAAAACATACTACTTACAAAATTAAGAAGGGTTGTTTATATCTCCCACACTGCCTATACATATACTGAAGATTCCAAGGAGCCTGCTACAGCATTACCAAGGAAACTGAATTTCCGTGATTCTTAAATATGGACCAGAATTTGGTTTACTTCTGCCTATCTTATGCGTAGCCTCCTTTGTCACTCTTATAATGTGTTCTCTTGCTTTAGGAAATAGTACTGTCCTCAAACCTACTGATATAAAGGATGCAAAGTACTGTTTTGGAAGTTCTTTGGGAGGAATAAACAGAGTAAAGTACATAGCTCTGATGGTTACTTTTTATTTTTTATATTAAAACAAAAATAAAACAACAACAAAACAGGATATGGAGATGAGAGAAGTTTTCACTTCTGGAGAATAGAGGATTTCCAGAAGAATATTATTTAAAAAGTGGAAACTGACCTGAAGTTTATAATCATCAACTTGCCGCTTTGCAATGTGAGACCAAGAAACTATGGAAGATTAAAGAACTAAAGCAATAACCATAACAAGTTAGAGGCCAGGGCCCTGGGAATATAAAACAGGAAGGAAAAATGTTCTGTGAAGATTCAGAAGAAGGATATGTCTCAGAAAATTATCTTCTGGAAGGTGGCATGTGCATTTCACAAATGGAGGCAATGAGAAAATTGATAATTCTTAACTAGAAGCTATCTCTTACAGTAAAGAACAAACATTTTAAAAAGGAAGATTGATCTAAAAGATATGAAAACCACAAGTGAGTCATTACTGAAGAAAATAACTTATTGAATAGAAATGAAGAAATAAAAATAATATTTAAAATAAACAGCCTTTCTTGAAGAAAATGGTTAAAGAAGAAATAATAAATAGAAGAAATGAATAAGAGAATAAACTCCCCAACATGATGAACTTAGGTTTTTAGATTAAAAAGTTTGAGTGTCAGATATACTAACTTTAAATAAATATCCACTTGTATCTTGGTGGAATTTATGAACTCATATGGTAAAGAGAAATATATATAAACTATACAGAGAGAAGAGTTTATATATAAAAGAAAAAATATCAGCATAGGAATCAACTTCTCATTCACAATACTAAAAACTAGATGTCAGTGGAATTTACAGACTTCAGAAAAATAGCAGACTATATATTCTGAAAACTTTTCCAGCTACCGAACTGAACAAAGTGGAAAAAAATACCGCAATCTCTCTTTCCATACAAACACAAGGACACAGGCCTGGGTATTAAGAAAGTAAGGGAAAACCAGCCAATGCAAACTTAGCATGAATTAAGAGCTGCTCAGAAGATATTTGCTGACAAAAATCCATGGGCCAACAATAACGTGGAAGGTAGAACTGACTTTCTTGAGGACACTGAAGTGCTTTCACTCATTGCAGGATGGAACAGGCTAGAAAATATCTTCCTTCTTGCCAAATTGTATTTCTTGATTATGCATCTGGATGGAAAATAAAGGCAATTTCCCTTAAGATTTTATAACCCAGCCTTGTCCTATGTATATTTAGGACTTGAATGTACATTATGTCTGATCTGAAAACCACAAGCCCAGAAAATATTTTCAAGTGTTCACTAGCTAGCAGTCCCCTAGTCCACCAGACAGAAGAAATTGAAAATTCTCCCTGGAGGAATACAGCTTAAACTCATATTCACCAGTTCACCCAACAGATCCCTGAAAATAGAAATGCACATGAAAACCTCAGAGAATAAACAGAAATAAGCCAATTAATTAGACCCATGAGTATCTCAGATATAGAGATTGTCAGGAAGGGATATAAAATAAATCTATGTAAAAGTTAATAAAATGAAAGGGGTACCAGAAACATAAGCAAATAATTAGGAACTACAAATATGGCAAGATAAATATAAAATAAGTAAATGTTCAAATATTTTTTTTAGTTAAAAATGTATAGGTTAATTGATGGGCAGATCAGAAATAACTGAATATAGAAGTAGTTAAGTAGAAAATAGACCTGAAGAAATTACCCAAATGTATAAGAAAAACTACCAGATACGGTGGATTGGGGATTAGAAAGTGTGTGCTGTTTTTCCAAGACAGAGGTTTCTGTGTCATGGATGAGCAACAAGGGAGTGATAGCTTTTAACGGAGAGGTGTGGGCCACTTCTGTAGCACACATGATTGAGAAGAATTTGGAGACTGCAGAGAGAATCAAACCAAGCATCCCTACCCCACCTCTATGAGTTCTGTTCCTTCTAGGGCCTTGATCTTGGTGTAGTAGACATGCCAGAATTGAGAATCCAAACATCTCAGGAACTGTGTGTGCTATTCTTAAATTTAATCCTTGGGCTTTAGATTTAGCTTTTCCTGCCTCAGGCTGCAGATGAAACTCTGACTTCCACATGTCACCTTAAACAGCTGATTTATCACCCTCAGTTTTTCATTCAATGCACCTATAGCACCCAGGCATCTGAGTCTATAGTCCTTTTAAAAATTTATACTTTGCCCCAAATTCCAAACGCCTAGATATTGGAGGCCCATTGCACTCCTTGTTTCACTACTCCATTAGTATTTACCCTTGGAAAAGATTCAATAATTATATTGAAATAACATTCCAGGGGTTGCCAATACTCTACCTACTACCAATGTTGGGGGTTCTGATTGCATCCAGTCAATGGATAAATTTGATTTTTAGGACTACATTTTAAAAAATGAACTTTATTATTTAGAAGAGTTTTAGATTTATAGAAAAAATGAGAAGATAAGTACACAGAATTCCCATACACCTCCATATCTGATTTCCCCTGTATTAACATCTTAGTATCATACGCTTGTTATAAATAATGAATAAACATTAATTATTATTATAATCTAAAGTCCGTAGTTTATTCAGATGTCCTCGGTTTTTAGGTAATGTTATTTTTCTGAAGCAGGATCCCGTCCAGACTACCACATTACACTTCACTGTCATGTCTCCTTTGACTCCTCTTGGCTGCGACACTTTTTCAGACTTTACTTATTTTTGATGACTTCGTCAGTTGAGAGGAGTAATGGTTAGTTATACTGTAGGATGTTTCTCAGTTGAAATTAGTTTGGTGTTCTTCTTATATTGGACATAGGTTATGGGTTTTGAGGCAGACAATCACTGTGGAAAAATGCCATTTTAATCACATTTTATGAAGTGGTCTTGTATATTACCCAGTCTCGAGTACACATTGCATCGTCATATCCTACAATTTTTCTTTTCAAGTAACTTCAATCATTCCCTAACTTTCATTTAGCATTCCCTAACTTTCATAGCATCTTACTCATGACCACAAACTCATATATATCCTTCCCACTCCCTCTACCACCTAATCTCCACAATTCTTTGTCCACTGACATATTCAATCTATTTACTTTCACCATCCTGACTCTGCTCTACTTCCTCAGCTTAAGTTCTGTGATCATGATAATCACTTTCTTGAAAATATCTTGATTTCCCACCTGTACATTGACTATCATCATGCTCACTTGATAAATATAATCCAGCCTACTCCACACCCACACCCATGCAACTGAATACAGCTATAGAAAAAAATAAATTGTATTAAGTCCCACTTTAAATTATGACTGTTATCATGAAGTAGTCTCTAAATGTTGTAAAACAAATACACTGTAGTTTTCTATCCATGTATTCCACCATTTCCCTAGATAAATATTTCACTTTTCTCTATCTTGAAACCTACAACACATCTTCCCCCAAGCTCACTCTCAGTTAATGAACTTTTCCTATTTTACTGAGAAAAATTAAGCAATCAGAAACAAACTTCCACAGACTCCCACAACTTCATTTCCCAACCCTCCACCATCTGCACCCATAATAGCTACCTTCTGACCTGTTACTATAGTGAACCATCTGTGCTCTATATGAAGCCAATATCTCCACTTGTGTGTAGATTTCATCCCCTCTCAGTTACTTAAGGAAATGGTTCCAAGGATTCTTCCCTCTCTCCTGCTTTGTTAATTTTCCCTCTTTATCATTTCTTTCAATTTAGGAATATGCTGTCATCTCTCCAGTATTATATAAAAATAATATGCCATAATTTGCTCAGTTTTCTACCAGGTTTATCCCATTTCTTTGTTCCTTCTGCAGAAAATCCCTTGAAAGAAATATCTTTACCTCTAATTTCTCTGTTCTAGCTCTCTCCTAAATTCACTCAAATCAGGCTTTTGTTTTCACCATTCTATTGGTCATGTGTAGGTCATCAATAACTTCATAATCGCTATATCAATATAACATGGCTAACTTTAAATACTATATTACTTGAAGCGTTGGACACAGTTTATCACTCTCTTCTTTCTACACTCTATTTCTAATACACCACACTCACCTGGTTGTGTTCCTACCACACTGATTCTCAGTTAACTTTTCTTCTTTGTCTTTTTATCTCAAAGCTCTTAATATTAAAGAATACCATGATTCAGTCCTTGGTTTTCTTCTCTGCTTTAACTACACTAACTCCCTTTGGGATGTCTTTAAAAACTTTCTAAACTCTAGTGACTCACAAATTTATATTTATGGCTTAGATTTATTTCTCTAAATCCAGATTCATATCCACTCTTTCCTCAATATCTCCACTTGGTCTAATAAATATCAACATTTCACATCCAAAGTGAACTTTTGTTAATATCTCTCAAACACAGCCCGTACATAATCCACCCCCCTGAGTTAAAAACAGATCTTAATCTAATTGCTCAAGCTTAATACCTCATCATATTTCTATAACAAACCAAATATAATATTACAGGAAATCATTCTGATTGCTTTCACAATTTATCTGTATTGCTTGTTAGAATCTCATGATAAATGTCTTGGTACTTTACACCCATCATCATCTTTTAGGTAGTTTTTTGCAATAAAGTTGTGTGTTCTCTATTTGCAACATTTCCCTCTTCAGTCTGTATCTGAAAGGACAGAGTGATCCTTTTAACATATAATAATGTTTTCCTTTTCTTTAAAGCCACCTGATGGTTCCACACCTCACCGAAAGTGAAAGCCAAAATCCATACAATAACACACAGAAACCAGTGCAAAAAGCATTATCTCTTTTACGTTCACATTCTACTACTCTGTTCCTCACACCCTCTGCCACTACCACCCTTTCCTCTATGCATTTCCTCAGACATACTGGGCATCTTCTTGCCATTAAACTTTAGTGCCAAATAATTCTCCTGCGTGGTACAATTTCATTTCAATATCTTCATGAAAAAGTACTTTTTTGACTTCAAATTATTGCTAACATTCTACGTTTTCAATGAGCTTATCCTAACTAACCTATTTAAAACGGCAATTCATGAACTCTAAACTCATTTATTTTTTCCATAAATTTATTGCTAATTAACATTTTATGATTCAAACAAAAGAATTACGCCTGGAATTGGTATGCTCTCAACAAATATTTATTGAATGAATGAAGACTGAAAATTAGGGGGAATTCCCTGGCGGTCCAGTGATCTGGTCGGCCCTTTCACTGCCTGGTCAGGAATTAAAATCCCACAAGTCACACACTGTGGCCAAATAAATAAATATTCTTAAGCCTCTTGATAGTTTTACAACCCAGGGTTATCTTTCTCAAGAACCTGGGAATCATCTCTTTGAAATGTAATCATCAAGAAAAAGAATACCCTACTTCCCAGTCCCTATAGAAGGGTAGGAGCCTGCCTCAATGGATGCCTTGCTTCAAGTTGTAAAGCCAAGTAACAAAAAGAAATAGCCTACCATCTCCTCCTTAGCCTGATTCTTGAAAACCTACCACCTTTTATTTCAGCAGAATTCAGCTCAAACTCAGTTCTCTGCCAACTGTAATAGCCTTAAATAAAGTATTTCTTGCCTGTTAAAAAGAAGATGAAGAAAATTTGGGTGAAAAAAGTTATACCAGTTAAAAAAGAGCTGGAGTTCAATCCAAGATTATAATAAATGACAAAGAAGAATATTATAAATTGGCAAGAAAAAAATAGAACAAGGAGATAAAAATAATATACATTAATCTAAAAAAATTTGACTATTAATTTGAGGTACAGATATTTTTATGATAGAGACATCATTTTATTCCTATTTTACCAATGTTCTGTGTATCTGAGATAGCTATATCATGTTTCAAATGTTTTTCAGTATCTATCATGTTTTCTGAAATTTGAACTGTCAATATTCATACTTTTATTCTCATCAAATCTATTAATGTGAATAATTCCAATTCTTCCTAACTCCTCTATCTTTTGAAAACACATTCCCCTTCTAACTTACTGTATACATTAATTATTATTCTTTACATCATTTACTCTCTCCTTACCCAAAATTCAGGTCTCATGAGGGCAGGTAACTTTGTACTTGTTGTATCACAAGGTCATTAGTAGGTACTCTATAAAAATATGCTGAATAAATGAATTATTATTATACTTTCTATACTGAACTATCCTTGAAATTCTAGGATATTTAATTCTTGAGATATGTTACATTGTTCAGTTAATACACTGCTTGATAAAGTTTACTTAAATTTACTGGTATTTAAAAATCCATATTCTTATAAATCATGGGCCTATATTTTACTTTACAGTATTGTCATTATTATGATTTTGTATCAAAACTATTAGTATTATAAAATCATTTTGAAAAGTTTTTCCTATGTCCTGCTTTAGTTTTGAGCCTGGAAAATTGTTTCTCTGAATAAAACCCTTAGTGGTTTAATAAGTTTAACTTAGGATATCTCATCACTAACATCCTGATAAAAATAAATTTGTCAATGGCCTAGCAACATGAGATCTTGACAATGCTATTTTCATTGGTTTAAAATTAAGATCTAAACTTAATTATCAAATATTATTCTGCTGATTATATAAATTTAAAATATTTGTATGTTGACAAACACTTTCTATGTGATCAAGTAACAAGAAAGTAAATTAGGTATACAATACAATTTTTGTACTTGTTCAATAATTTATCTATGAACTTCTTAATAACATTTTTAATGAAGAAGAAACCAGATAGATAATTTAGTTTTATTACAAATTGTTGCATGAAGAACTGAAGAGTTATTAAATCTGAAGTGTTTATGTATATTTGTGTATGTGTTAATATCTGTAGTTACACTGGGAAACAATGAGGAAGTCTTTGTAGCTCCTTTTGAGGAAATAGATTGAGACTAGATTAAGAGACGACATTAAGAGACTAGGTTAAGAAAGTGTAAAGTCATCTGTTATAACACATGTAATAAATTTGGACCTAATGATGGGAATGAACCTGGCATGTTGAAAGAACATGAGGAAAGTCAGTGAGTCTGTAGCAGGGTGAGTTAAGGTGAGAGTGGTATAAGAAGATTTTAGAGGTGGGTTGGAACCAGATCATACAGGGCCTTGTAGAACATGGAAATGCCTTCT
>RJWK010048585.1:0-16888 GCA_004363435.1 Platanista minor
AAAAAAAGAATGAAATAATGCCATTCGCAGCAACATAGGTGGACCTAGAGATTATCATACTAAGTCAGTCAGAGAAAGAAAGACAAATACCATACAGTATCACTGATATGTGGAATCTAAAATATGATACAAAAGAACTTGTTTACAAAACAGAAATAGACTCACAGACAGAAAACAAACTTATGGTTACCAAAGGGGAAAGGGGATGGGGGGAGATAAATTAGGAGTTTGGGATTAACATATACACACTATCATATATAAAATAGGTAAACGATGAGGACCCACTGTATAGCACAGGGAACTACATTGAACAACGTGTAATAACCTATAATGGAAAAGAATCTGAAAAAGTACATACACATATGTTTGTATAACTGAATCACTCTGCTGTACACTTGAAACTACCACAACAGTGTAAATTAGCTATACTTCAAAAGAAATATTGATAAGGGAGTATTCAGATTCTCTCTCCACCCCACCCCTCAAAAATTGCCAGCTGATTCCTGTTTTATCAGTCCAATTTCTATTCACTTTCTCTGAAGTAGTCTACCTCTGCCAAACTCTTTTCCAGCCTTTTGGAATATGCAGAATTGGTGAACAGACAGAATACTACAGAACCCAGGAGCCAAGAGGAAGGGAAAGGCTTAGCAAAAGAGGGGGAACTGGAGTTGCCAAACGAGAATCTGGAGTGTGAAACAGAATGAAATGTGGAGGAATAAGCGTCCAAGACAGAGTGCAAAAAGACCGTAAATTCTGTGCACTTTAATGCTTTTCAAGATACTCAATTAATAAATTGAACACTTTTTAAAACATGTTTGAGGAGAACTGGGCTCCTTGAACAGAACATGACTCTGAGAATCCACCATGTGTGACGGCATCAATAAGGTGACATATCCAGATACAACCGCTACATTGCCTGAGGCCTGTAAGTTATGAGCTACCCACGTGTGCCTTCTCCCAGGGCAGGAAGGTAAGCGGTGTTTTAGCTGCCCTGGCATGGACATGGGCACTCTGTCCATTACCAAGGCTAAGAGAGCAGGCTGCTGACCACCAACAGCCACAAACAACACCCTATGCCCTGGCTGCTTTGAAGTCCATGGAAGTCCCCAGGGCAGGACCTAGGACAAGAAATTGCAGCATCAAGTCACCTCCTCCTCTTCTTTGGTGAGTTCAGTCAACCTCAGTGGGGGACAATTCCATTCACACACACGCCTGCTTTACTAAGGCTCGCATCACACTCAACCCAAAGCACTTCTTCTGCTCATAAAAGAAAGGAAGGGAATTGGCTTCTTGTACCCAGTAGGCCTGGAGGTGGTGGACACCTGTACACTTTTCACCCAGGCACATCTGTTTAATTATAATCCTGGGCTGTCACATCATCTGTCATGACCAAGAGGTAGAACTATAAAGTACTAAGAGTATTTTTTCACTAATCAAAATATAAGGGGAAGTAAGTGTGTTATTTCCAGAAGGTCACCATGGGTGATTTTATGTTGAATTCAAACATGCTGACCTTGTCCCAACTGTTTCTGAAACAATGTTTGGAAGTAACATTCAGAGCTATTTTATGAGCACACAAGGAAGTGTCATTGTATTCTTACACCTCATTAATTGTATTTGGTTGCAATGACTTTTAGTCTTTTTCAATATCATATTCATCCCCAGAGTATGGAAGCTTGCCATCAAAGAGTATATTCAAAGAACGACATATATATTGGAATCTAAAAAAAAAAAAAAAAAAAAAATGGTTCTGAAGAACCTAGGGGCAGGACAGGAATCAAGATGCAGACGTAGAGAATGGACTTGAGGACATGGGGAGGAGGAAGGGTAAGCTGGGACAAAGTGAGAGAGTGGCATGGACATATATACACTACTAAATGTAAAACAGATAGCTAGTGGGAAGCAGCCGCAGAGCACAGGGAGATCAGCTCGGTGCTTTGTGACCACCTAGAGGGGTGGGATAGGGAGGGTGGGAGGGAGGGAGGGAGACACAAGAGGAAAGAGATATGGGGACATACGTATATGTATAGCTGATTCACTTTGTTATAAAGCAGAAACTAATACACCATTGTAAAGTAATTATACTCCAATAAGGATGTTAAAAAAATAATAAATAAAATTAAAAAGAATGAGAAACAGTTCAGAGGTCAAGTGAAAGGGAGAGCTCAATCCCATTTTAAGTACTGTTAACCTAATTTAAATGACTGAATCATCCTCCTTGAAAACTGATTCTAAAGGGGAAAATACTATTTTTATAAGACTATATTTTGGGGAGGGAGGAGACTTTTTTAATACATTTTTGTTGAGATATAATTCACATACCATAAAATTCCTTAAAATTGTACGATTTTTTAGTATATTCACAGAGTTGTACAACCATCAGCATTATCTAATTTTAGAACATTTTCATCACCCTAAAAAGAAGCCCCGTCCCCCTAGCAATAATTCCCCATTTCCCCTCCCTCCTGCCCTGGTAACCACTAAGACGCTTTCTGTCTCCATGGATTTTCCCTATCTGGACATTTTAGTTAAATATAACCATAAAATATGTGGGCCTTTGTTATCTTAAAATCACAGTCTCCGGTGGAAAATGTTGACACCAGCTTTATTCTTTCAACGACAAGAAAAAACCCTGGTGGCGCAGTGGTTCAGAGTCTGCCTGCCGATGCAGGGGACACGGGTTCGTGCCCCGGTCCCGGAAGATCCCACATACCGTGGATCGGCTGGGCCCGTGAGCCATGGCCGCTGAGCCTGCGCGTCCGGAGCCTGTGCTCCGCAGCGGGAGGGGCCACAGCGGTGAGACGCCCGCGTACCGGGGGAAAAAAAAAAAAAAAAAAAAGAGGAATTAGAGTTAAAATGCGGCCCATATGTTATGGCGGAATGACAAGGAAATTGTCATTTCATTCTTCCTTCCTCTTACCCCCATCGTGCTCCTTGCCTCCGTTCCTTCCCCCCGCAATCATTGGCTACCTAGTACATTCATTGGCACTGGGATTCAGCCAGGAATAGGTCACCTGGAGCAAATCACAGATGGTCCTTGATATCCTGGCACCTTCAACATTTCAGGAAAGACATATTAATCAAGTGTGAAGCATACAATGAAAAGGAAGAGAAATCGATTTTTCACTCAAAGGACAAAAGTAATCTTAGTTTAAGTGATTATTAAGATTGTCAGTCTCTGCACCTTACATTAAAAATATCCCATCTCTTCTTCTGACAATTTTGTTAAATAATTGGACTTACTGAACCACTCCATTTTGCACTGTGTAAATTACTTTTTTTTTTCAGCAGGAAGTTTTAAGGACTGTTAAAAGTCAATCTAAAAATTCTACAACTGGGCTTCCCTGGTGGCACAGTGGTTAAGAATCCGCCTGCCGATGCAGAGGACATGGGTTCAAGCGCTGGTCCGGGAAGATCCCACGTGCTGCGGAGCAACTAAGCCCGTGCACCACAGCTACTGAGCCTGTGCTCTAAGAGAGCCCATGAGCCACAACTACTGAGCCCACATGCCGCATCACTGAAGCCCCAACGCTCTAGAGCCCGTGCTCCGCAGCAAGAGAAGCCACCAGAATGAGAAGCCTGTGCACCGCAAAGAAGACCCAACACAGCCAAAAATAATAAATTAATTGAAATAAATAAATTTTTAAATAAATAATAAAAATTCTACAACTATAATTTTCCTCCATTGTTCATAAAGGAGAGACAGTCCTAAAGACATTAAATACAAACTCTTAGGTCGAATTTTTTTTAATGTTTGTGGAAAGTTTCATCACTTTGAAAAGAATCTGACAACAGTGGAAAATTAATAAAGGAACACTAGTACAGCACAGAACTAGATTATTTTTCTTAGCAAGACCTATGCCTTTATACCAAAGTGACGTTAGCACCTAGTTATGATGAGAAAGGTACAGTAAGGCATTGGGAAATACGAGGTCAGCTGTACTATGAGGAAGAATAATGGTAAACAGTTGAGTTCAACAAATATTTATCAAGTGCAGCTGTGTGTAGTAACTATACCATGCAGTAGGAGGATGCAAAGTTGACTATGACATGGGCCTACCTTTAAGGAGTCTATCTCCCTACAAGAAGAAATAAGATAAATATTAAGATATCTGTTCCACAAGATACTTTTAGAAAACAGAGGAGACAAAGACTGATTTCAGTGGAGAAAAAGAGAAAATAAAGTAGAACTTTTAAACAGAGGTGCATTTCCAATAGTCAAAAGCAGAATAACGGTGATTAAAATAGCTGTCTTAAATATTTCATGGTGTTTTTAATATGTGATGTAATACTGTGACTTAGATTTTTTTAAACAGAAATCTTAACCTTTCGTGTCTTGACAAGTACCCAAATGGTTAAAATTTTGAATTGAACCAAGCACTTGTGTCCTAAAAGCATTTTCACCTCCCTGTGATTCTCAAGAGGGTAAAGAAAATGACCATGGACAAAGCAAGGCTTCTATGGCAAGGTGATTTTCACTCTAGCCCAAGAACCGGAAGGTAAATATGGTAGTATTTAAATTCATATAAGTAATTATTAATCAGAAATCCCATCTATACCTAATGAGCTAAAGAGATAAAGACAAATCAGAATACCTCTTTACAACAAAAACTAGAGTTGGCTATCAATTGAAACATCTTCAAACACACCCTAGCGTACACCCTCATATGTATAAAAGTTGTACACAAAGTCGTCTTTAACATTATTAAACAAACAACGGAGATAATGGACAACTTCGGTTTGGAGTTAGCATACAACTAGAGCCTCTCCATTTCCCTACTAGTGCAAAGGTCATAAAGAGCTTTACACATAACTCAATGTTGGTACAATTAATGGATTTCATTGTAAAAGATGGTTAGATTTTTTAAAAATCAACTTTTAAATCTTATACTTATCTTCTTCATTTACATTTGGTTAGTTTCACCTTCATTTCATTAGCTTTTTAACCAATAATTTATTTCAGTAATTTTTATCTGCTGATATAGAGTGAGAGTAGTGGTAACCAGGCTGAAAGGTAGGTGGTCACTTGATTGGAGAAGCTATGGAAGAATTCTGAGCAGGAGTGCAGCATGATCAGAGCCTAAGGAGTGGTGTGAGGACAGACAAGAGAGCAGCAAGGTAAGAGATGCAGAGACCAAATGAAGCAGGTCAACTGAGACTTTTATCTGAACCACAGCCAGTAAAACACTGGACGGTGATGCTCAAGAAATGGCTGGACATGCTGAGAGAGAAAAGGCCATGCATGAAGGTAAGTCTGCATTACCGATCACCTTGTCTTTGGTCCATTTCTACTGCCTTCACTGCCCCCACGTCCCAAAGACAACTTTTTCTTTCAGAGCTTTTTAAAAATTCTTTATTGAACTGTCCTCTTAAATTTTTACTTGTATATAACACTAGCTCCTTGAATCCAACATGTCTAGAAGCTAACCCAGCATTCCCACCCACAGCCTATACACACACTATTCCTCCTGGATTCCCCATCTCACTTATGACAGCTCTGTCTTCCATAGCACTCAAATGAAAATTTCAACCTTTCCTAGTTGGTCCTCAAGTCCAGTACAATCCACCCTCTAAGAATCCCTAGAAACTGCCCCTGCTTTCCATCCCCACTGGCAATCAAGACTCTCGCCTTTTCTTTCCTGGACGATACGGTCATTCAAAACGGATTTCCCTGCTTCTTTGGATCTTCTCCCTCCTCTCAATAATCCACTTTCCATCCTGCTACCAAAAAAGACTTTTCTTAAATGCAGATATGACCTCATTACGGCCCTGCTTTACATCACTGAATACATTTTCATTTATCTTCCAGATGGAAGAAAAACTCCTTAATGTGAGTCACAAGGTCGTTTGGGTTCCAGGCCCTGCCCACCCCGGAAGCTTCCTCTCCCACCGTGTCCCCACGGTGTAATATCCTGAACAGCCCTTGTTCTCTAACAGCCTTTGCTATCCTGTTCCCTTGCTTAGAATGCCCTTCTCTGGGTTCCCCACTATATTAAGTCTCCTGTTGCTGCTGTAACACATTATCACAAATTTAGTGGTTTAAAGCAACCCTAATTTTTTCTCTTGGGATCTGGAGGCCAAAAGCTGAAATCGGTTTCACTGGGCTAAAATCAAGGTGTCAGCAGGGCTGGTTCCTTCTGGAAGCTCCAGGGAAGAATCCATTTCTTTTCCTTTTCCGGCTTCCGAAGACCACGAACAGTCCCTGGCTGGTGGCCTCTTCCTTGCACACTACTCCAGCCTCTTGTGTCCATCTCCTTGCCTGCTGTCAAATCTCCCTCTGCCTCCCTTTCATAAGGACATTTAGTACTACACTTAGGAACCACCTGGATCACCCAGGATACTCTTTCCATCTCAAGATCTTTAATTTAATCCCATCTACAAAATCCCTTTTGCCATATAAGGTAACATTCACAGGTTCCAATGATTAGGACCTGGTAACTTGTGGACCATGAGTCAGCCTAGAACACCTACGTTTTTCTACCTCAGCCTTTCTAGACATAGCTTACATATTTTCTCTCCTCTGGGAAATTTCATCATTCTAACCCCCATTAATACGCCCAGTTACCCCCAAATGGGTACCTCACTAAGGTGACCAGCTGTCTGGGTCTGGCTGGGATGAAGGGGTTTCCCAGTCAAAACCAGGACTGGGCTTTCAGTGCTACAACCAGAAAACTACCAGTCAAACCAGGATGAGTCAGTAACTCCAAGTCCTCACTTCTCTTCCCACATCACACTCTACTTAGCACTCATCACACTGGATTATAATTCATTATTCTCAGTTTTCTCGCATTCTCTTTTGCTAGTATGGGCAGGAATATGCTTCTTTCCTGCAGATCCTCATGCCTCGGTTTCTGGCACACAGCAGATAAGTGAATGAATGTTAATGGAATTTGTGGTGCAGCCCTGCAATAGCCGCCACTCTAGGCAAAATGGAAATTTTTAGCGTGTGACTAGAACAAAAACAAAACAGGACAGGACACTAGACACCCATATGGTGTGCTATGTTCTCCTGGATATGTTTTCTCCTCTCATCTGCACTTGCAAATTTCAGTTAAACTAGACACAGTTCTTTGCAAGAATCCAAATATTCACAGTGCTTTACAGAACACCCTGTCTTCGAATAAACACAGGTTTTATTTACAGCTGATTGCTTTGCCACTTTCTGGTCTTGCCTGTTTCTTGAATGCCCCTTGCCATAAACAAAACGGGTTGAAAAGAGATTTTCTGGAGGTCTTATGACATTTCTTTATTCTCTTATATGCTGAAAAAATTGACCCATTCTAGGAATTTACATCCTCAGGTGTCAGCTGGAGCACCAGACCTGTGACTCACTGTGCTGTCACTTCTCATTACCTCCCACCGACTTTGATTACTTCTCTAGTTAAGTGTCCTTGGGAAAGGTGCCCTGCATCTTCGCCAGACTTAATGGAAACGTAATTGAGGTAAATATTAAAAAGCAAGATTCAGATAAAGACATCATTTAGCCAGAGCCATTAATTCTACAGTCCCTGTTGAGAAAAAAGTCATTTCTATTGCTGAGTAGTAAATATATTTATATCCTGATACCAACTATGACTACAACCATATGAATGGAAACCCTGGACAGAATAAGGAAATGGGACAAGAAAGAATTAAATATACTTTTTCTGTTGCCCATTTTTTTTTTTTTTTTTTTTTGCGTACGCGGGTCTCTCACTGTTGTGGCCTCTCCCGTTGCGGAGCACAGGCTCCGGACGCGCAGGCTCAGCGGCCATGGCTCACGGGCCCAGCCGCTCCGCGGCATGTGGGATCTTCCCGGACCGGGGCACGAACCCGTGTCCCCCGCATCGGCAGGCGGACTCTCAACCACGGCGCCACCAGGGAAGCCCTGTTGCCCGTATTTTTAAAAAAGAGAGAGAGAAAGTAGAAACTCAAAACCCGTTTGTGTCGCACACATGCAAACACAGAAGCTGTGTAAGATGAGACATTCTTGATGAATGAGAAAATGAAACTTGGAACTTTTAAATGAAGATCGACTATATTTTGTCAATATATACCTAGCTGTATAGTGATAAGCTCTGCCTTTTATATGGAATTGAGTCACATCAACAAAAGTGAAGAATTCAGTATAAATCAGAGGGAAATATTTGGAAGACACTCCCACCCCAAATATAACACTGTAGTTAAAAGTATATATTTTAGTTTGGAAAATTATCCTAAACTCTACTTAAGGTTTATAAATCTTTTTTTTAGTGTACGATAAGGGAAGAAAGCTTTTAATGATTCTCCTCAAGAATATTATAGCTAAGTGAATTAATTTGAATTCTTCCCTGAACAGTGATAATCCATAAGCAATTCTGACAGACCAGTGACTGAGATACCCAAATGCAGCCACTGAAGCCCTGATTTGAATCCTGGTTGCACAGCTCTTTAAGCTCACCTATTATTTGCCTACAAGTAAGTCACTATAGTTATAATTTCACCTCTACACCCACTGAAGAGTCACTCAAAGGACTACTGACTGGTTTTTACTACCTACTGAGCTGCAAGGCTGAATTTTAAAACCAGCTATATACGGAAAACCAGGTGGTTTTTTTTAGCTGTTTGTGTTGTTAATATATGAGGATATTAAGCTATTCAAAAGGGAAAGGAAATGTCCCCTCTCTTTTTCCACAGAGTCTGGCTTTCTGGTTACCCTGCTCCATCGGATTAAAATTGAAAATTGAGATTAGTGAAGCTGGTTTAAATAACCTCTTTTATCTAACCATGAAATAAATTGGAAGGCTCAGCTAAACACATGTTAAATGTTAACTTCTACCAGGAATTGAGGCTGAAAGTTTCACCAGCAGAACAGGGAAGTTATATTGTACAAACCCACAGTCACTGCCCTCTATTGTGTTTACAGAATACGGGGTAGCATTAGTAATCTGAAATGGCTAAAAGTCCACAAATAATTTCTTTCTTTGTCTTCCTAATATTTTGTGGGGTTTTTGGTTTTGGTTTTGTTTCTGTTTCTGTTTATTTCTGACTCTCTAACTAGGTGGAGATTTACTGCTCTGAGTCCTTAGTATCTTATCTTAGAGCTTTAGAATTTTAGAGCTAGAAGAGATCATCTAAGGCAGTGGCTCCCAGATTTTTCAATTACGTTAACTAGTAAGAATTTCCCAAATTTGGTAACTGATTTAAAGTTGCCAACTTTGTATTTTGCCTTGGTACATTAAAACATAAGACAGAACAAGCAACTACCAACTATCAGCAGCATCACTTCATAAAAGAAAGACTATTTCCACTCCAAAAGAGAGTGGAAGGCTCTCTACTCCCAGGGGGAGGGGGCAGCAGAGAGAAAAATATAGTTGAACACTTTTGGTTATCTAAAAATCTTACCAACTTGTTTTTTCTTTTTATTACAGACTGGGTAGAGCTTTGTCCAAAATGAACACTGATCCACAGACTGTAATTTGACAACCACTGATCTAATTCCATCTCCTAACCTTCAGCTGAAGAAATTAAAACTCGGGGTCTCTTAGCCAAGTTCTCTGTATTAGTCATAGTTATCCTAGAGAGAGAGAGAGAGAGAGAGAGAGAGATTTATTTTAAGGAATTGGCTTGTGTGATTGCAGGGAATGGCAAGTCCAAAATCTGTAGGGCAGGCCATCAGATTTGAGTCAAATTGTCCAAAACTCAGGTAGAATTTCTATGGTGCCGTCTTGAAGCAGAATTCCTACTTCTTCAGGAAACCTCAGCCTTTGTTCTTAAGGCCTTCAACTGATTAGATGAGGTCCACCCACATTATAGAGAGTAATCTGCTTTACGTTTTTTTCATCGTGGAAAACTATACATAACATAAAATTTACCATCTTAACCATTTTTATGTGTACCGTTCAGTGGTGTTAAGAACATTCACCTTCTTTTACACCCATTACCACTACCCATCTCCAGAACTTTTTCATCCTCCCAGACAATCTGCTTTACTTAAAGTCAACTGATTATAAATGTTAATCACATCTGTAAAAAAATACCTTTGCAGCAACATCTAGACTTGTGTTTGACCAACAACTGGGCACCACAGTCTAGCAAAGTTGATACAAAAATGTATTCATCACGGTCACAGAGTTGATTAGTTTTGGGTGGCTAGGTCTCCTGACTTCCTTTAGTATGTATTTTATCCAACTTCTCCACCCAACCCCACTCCATTTAGGCTAATGCTACTTCTTTTATATACCCTTTAAAGTCATTTAGAGAATTAAATGGGATGGTTTATATTTTTTAAACCTGATAATACCAAGTATATTATAAGACTATAAAAATTAAGACTTTATTCTAGATCTGTAATGATTACAAGCTATAATTATAGTGCCATAGTTTTGTACATTCCCTTATTCAAAAGAAAAGTAATAATTTCAGGCAATGAACTAATTTATCAAAATAACAGATGATTCAAAACTCAACATTTTAAAATATTTCATCATAAAGTTTCTTTATTTTTTATGTTAAAGTTATTTTAAAAGCATTATGCAAAATCATATGGACATACTTATCTCAAAAAAGAAAATATATATAAAAATATCTACGTCTGGCTAAAAGATATAAAGATACTTCCAAAATAGCAATGGTTATATCTGATAGTAACATTATGCATACTTTTTCCTTTTTGAATTTTCCTACAGTTTTTAGTCTTTTTAACATGTTCATGTATTCACTTTTTATAATCATGAAAATCAACTACACTTTTAAACCCAAAGAATAAAAATAAGTCCAACATTATATTTGTGTCAGTATGCTATGCCAGCACGCTCTTAAATTTTTTCTAAATAACACAGATGTATCCATTCAAATAAGCTGACATTTTCATTTTGATTTCATCTTGGTTGACTGCTTTTTTTATTATTTTTTATTTATTTTTGGCTGCTTTGGGTCTTCACTGCTGCGCACGGGCTTTCTCTAGTTGCAGCAAGTGGGGGTTACTCTTCCTTGCGGTGTGCAGGTTTCTCATTGCGGTGGCTTCTCTTGTTGCAGAGCATGGGCTCTAGGCATGCGGGCTTCAGTAGTTGCAGCACGTGGGCCCTAGAGTGTGCAGGCTTCAGTAGTTGCGGTACACGGGCTCAGTAGTTGTGGCTCATGGGCTTAGCTGCTCCATGGCATGTGGGATCATCCCGGACCAGGGATCGAACCCATGTCCCCTGCATTGGCAGGCGGATTTTTAACCACTGTGCCCCCAGGGAAGACCCTGGTTGACTGGTTTGATGAAAGTCCAAATCACATGCCAATGAGTAAACTCACAGACCCACATCACCCTGTTCTAAAAAAATATATTTTTAACTGTGTAACTGTGTTTCATAAACATTGAGGAGCAATAAATTTGGGAAGGAGGGAGCAACATTCCTTGACCAACATTTGTGTAAAACGCATGTGCCAGAAATTCTAATAACAAAAAAAGGAACCTGATGTCAAACATTTCAGCCAATTACACTCTGTACTCTAGAAACTCTTCCACTAGGAGGAGACCATCAATTTGATTGAATGTGTATTTTATGTTTTTACAATGCAATGTAGGCAGGTTATAAAATAATAAAAGTGTATGCAACTGTGTGAGTTTTTAATATTTAAATATGAATAAGTATCAAGCCCATTTTTAAGTTAATGGAACTTAGAAGTCAGATAGAAAATCATGCATTTTATTTCACTTCCCCTGAGTTAGTTTTAAAAAGAAAATGAAAAGCTCAAACAACTAAAGAATTTATAGGAAAGAAAAATGGAATCAACAGTTGTCAAATTCTGTCCTGACTTCATCTCATATTAAAGAGCAAACAGATGCCTGGCCCTGTTAATAGAACTTTGGATCACAGTAATGAACAGCTTATATGAGGATTAAATGGGTTGTTTGTTTGTTTGTTTTCTTCTTTTTAGTATTATTCATTTTAAAGTTTATCACAAAAAGCATAAAAAGATAGAAAAGGGCATGAGAATAGAGAGGAAGAGTGCAATATAGTAACAGCTGGAATTATTTGCTTTGCAAGTTTCAAAAGCCAACCCAAATTGGCTTAAGGAAAAGGAGAATTCATCGGTTCATGTAACTGAAAAATCAAGGGGAGTGCTGGCTTCAGTTGTAGCTGGATTCAGGAACCCATATGATGTCACGAAGACCTGGTCTCTCTCCATCTCCTGACCTGCTCTCCTCCATTTTAAATTCTGTTACTCAGAAGCTCTCATTTGAAAACAACAGAAACGAACTATGGCTAGTTTAAGCAGAAATTTTAATGAAAGTATTTTAAGATAGCTCACAGCATCATCAGAAAGACTTGAGAACAGGATTTCGAAACTTGTAGCCAGAAACACATCCCAACAGGGAATAACTGCAAGTTCTTCACAGAGCACTTGTCCACATACATCCGACTGGAAGGAGGAGAGAAAGATGACCAACCATCTTTTTTTTTTTTTTTTTTTGCGGTACGCGGGCCTCTCACTGCTGTGGCCTCTCCCGTCGCGGAGCACAGGCTCCGGACACGCAGGCTCAGCGAACACGGCTCACGGGCCCAGCCGCTCCGCGGCATGTGGGATCTTCCCGGACCGGGGCACGAACCCGTGTCCCCTGCATCGGCAGGCGGACTCTCAACCACTGCGCCACCAGGGAAGCCCCAACCATCTTTTAAATAGCAAAATACCTTTCACATCTCCCTCACTAGCGGTTACCTAGAATCTTATTAAATATCACCAGTGAGGGGTATCACTCTCTGTAGAATCTACAGTATGTAGGCAAAAGAATGGATTCTAGAGCCAGACTGCCCTGGTTCAAATCCCAGCTATTCTACTCAAACAATTATCTGACCCTGACCAAATTATTTAATATCCTGTGCTTTGGTCCCTTCATTTGTAAAATGGAGGTAATAGTAATATATAGCCAATGGAGAGCCATGTCCACATTTCCAAGCAGCTTCTACGGTCTAGGGCTACTCACAGATCTGCTGTCTATAGACAAAAGTGCTTTGCTAACCTGGTTGACTCACTCCTCTCTCTCACGCCATGTGATGCCAAGGAGAAGCCACAAAGCCTCCCCAAGCCTCTTACACAAATCTATTCGTCATAATACAATTGTGCTTGAAAGACGACTTAGACCAATGAACTTTTATTGTCCATCTCCACATTTGGCTGTAACAATTTTTACTTTTTTTCTAAACTGTTCTCATCATGTTATATATTGAACCTGTGGCAGCAAAGTTGATTACATTCACATGTGCTCTGAGATGTACGTTGCTGCCCCTGGAGTGGGGAATGCATTGTTCTAGGCGGTTGGTATGCATCAGTGAACAAACAGAAAAAGATTCCGGCTCTCCTGGGGCATGTATTCCAGCAAGGAGGTAAGGATGATATGAACAGATTTCAGAAAGCTCTTTAAAATATCATGAATTAATGCTATGAACTGAGTAAGCAGAATCCAACATAGCTAGGACATGGAATCCAATATATTCAATGATTTATGTCTGATTCTCCAAACTTATTAAGCTATTCTTGGGGTAGGAAATTATTGTGAGGTATTGCCACTTAAGGAGTTGCTGAGATTGCTCACAAATAACTAAAAGAATCAGTCTTTCTAGTTTATCTAACTACCCATTGCTCACTGAAATTCTGCAAAGGAAAACGTCACTCTGGATGCCTACTAATTAACTAATTAATAGACTCCCCTCCCTCACATACTCTGATTAATGTGCAGCCCACATTAATAAGTTCTGCTTTACTCCTCTTGATTTTGATTGATTGTCTAAAGCTAAACAAGAAAAATAAAGTATAGGCATTTCCTGAATGATAGGAGTTTTCAGTAGACAAATTGGTTACAATAGGTCCATATTTTTAAGAGTGCATTTGGTTATACACAATTGTGATCAGAAGTAAGTATCATGGGCTTCCCTGGTGGCGCAGTGGTTGAGAGTCCTCATGCCGATGCGGGGGACGCGGGTTCGTGCCCCGGTCCGGGAAGATCCCACGTGCCGTGGAGCGGCTGGGCCCGTGAGCCATGACCGCTGAGCCTGCGCGTTCGGAGCCTGTGCTCCGCAGCGGGAGAGGCCACGGCAGTGGGAGGCCCGCGTACCGCAAAAAAAAAAAAAAAAAAGAAGTAAGTATCACTCAAAAGCAAAGGAAGTTGCTTTTCATATGACAGGAAATCCTTTGTTTTATATGTATAGGGTTAAAACAGCGTTCTAAAAAGGTGGTTACACTGGTTAAGTAGAGGATTCTTGACTCTTGAACACCTTGATTGGATGAGTTTGGCTATCCAAGTTTGATAGCAAGGTCTAGAGGGAGATGAATTGCTCTGTATAATAAAGAAAGACCAATGTTTATTTGTAGGTTTCTGAAAAAGAGGACATGAGAATCAAAGAAGAGAGGTAGAAGAGGAGCAACTGAGATGAAGAAATCTCTGGTAATGGGATAGCCAGAGGGGAGCTGTTTTTATAAACTCCTTTCTTTATTATGTCTTTCACAGCATATGTGAAATATAAATGTAAAATTCAATGAATTATCACAGGGACTTCCCTGGTGGCGCAGTGGTTAAGAATCCGTCTGCCAGTGCAGGGGGCATGGGTTTGAGCCCTGGTCTGGGAAGATCCCACATGCCACGGAGCAGCTAAGCCCATGCGCCACAACTACTGAGCCTGCACTCTAGAGCCCATGAGCCACAACTACTGAGCCCAAGTGCTGCAACTACTGAAGCCTGTGTGCCTAGAGCCCGTGCTCTGCAACAAGAGAAGCCACCACAGTGAGAAGCCCATGCACCACAACAAAGAGTAGCCCCTGCTCACCGCAACTAGAGAATGCCCACACGCAACAACGAAGACCCAATGCAGCCAAAAATAAATAAATAATTAATTAATTTAAAAAAATTTTTAAATAAATTTTCACAAAATAAATTCCCATATAGCCACTACCTAAATCAAGAAATAAAATATTATGAAACTAAGATGTTGGTTTTTTTGAAAAAATCAAAAAAAATGACACTCTTAGGTAGACCAAAAAAACAGACTCAATAAAAATCACAAAGAAAAAAGATAAAAGGATAAAAGATAAAAATAAATCCTTTTATTTACAAAAATAAAAAGGATTATAAGTGTCTATCATGAAAAATTATGTGCCAACAAATTGGATAACCTAGAATAAATGGATAAATTACTAGAATAATGAGGAAATAAAAAATTTAAAGTGACCTATAACCAGTAAGAAGATTTAACCAGTAATCAAAACTCCTAAAAAAGAAAGGTCCAGGACCAATAGGCTTCAATTGTAGGATTCTACCAAATATTTAAAGAAGAATTAATACCAATCCTTCTTAAACTCTTCCAAAAAATTTTAGAGGAGGGAACACTTCCAAACTCATTCTATGAGGCCAGCATTATCCTGATACCAAAGCCAGACAGAGATATTACAAGATAAGAAAAGCACAGACCAATGTCCCTGATGAATACAGACGCAAAAATTCTCAATAAAATGCTCAGTATACCATATTCAAATGTACCTTAAAAGGATTATACACCATGACTAAGTGGGTGCTATTCCTAGGATACAAGGATGGCTCAACATACAAAAAATAATCAATGTAATACACTATATTAACAGAATGAAGGATAAAAATCACATGACCATCTCAATTGATGCAAAAATAGCATTTGACAAAATTCAACATGGTTTCATGATAAAAACATTCAACAAACTAGGAGTAAAAGGAAATTACCTCAAATAATGATAGCCAATATGATAAGCCCACAACAAACATCATACTCAGTGGTGAAAAACTGAGCTTTTCCTCCAAGATCAGGAACTAGGCAAAGATGCCCACTATCACCACTTTTATTCAACATAGTATTGAAAGTCCTTGACAAACTAGTTAGGCAAGAAAAAAAGATTAAAGGCATACAAACTGGAAAGGAAAAAGTAAAAATACTTCTGTTCAGAGATGACATAATCGTGTTTGTAGGAAACCCCAAAGATTCTACACACAAAAAAAAGCTGTTAGGGCTTCCCTGGTGACTCAGTGGTTTAGAGTCCGCCTGCCGATGCAAGGGATACGGGTTCATGCCCCGGTCTGGGAAGATCCCACATGCCGCAGAGCAGCTGGGCCCGGGAGCCATGGCCACTGAGCCTGCACATCCGGAGCCTGTGCTCCACAACGGGAGAGGCCACAACAGTGAGAGGCCCGCATACTGCAAAAAAAAAAAAAAGCTGTTATACTAATAAACAAATTCAGCAAATCTGTAGGATAAAAGCATTAACACAAAAATTAATTGTGTTTCACTACAGTCTGAAAAGTAAATTAATAAGACAACCCCATTTATAATGGCATCAAAAAAAGCTATTTAGGAATAAACTTAACCAAGAAGATGAAAGTCGTGTATACTGAAAACTACGATACATTGCTGAAAGAAATTTAAAAAGCTACAAATCAATGGAAGGACACTCCATGTTCATGGATCAGAAGACTTAATATTGTTAAGTGTTCCTACTATTCAAAGTTTACAGATTCAGTATAATCCCTACCAAAATGCCAATGGCATTCTTTGCAGAAATAGGAAAAAACCTAAAACTCATATGGAATCTCAAAGAACCCTAAATAGCCATAATAATCCCAAGAAAGGACAAAGCTAGAGGCCTTGCATTTTTCAAAACATATTACAAAGTTTCAGTGATCAAAACTGTATGGTGGGGGCTTGCCTGGTGGCGCAGGGGTTGAGAGTCCTCCTGCCGATGCAGGGGACACGGGCTCGTGCCCCGGTCTGGGAAGATCCCACATGCCGTGGAGCAGCTGGGCCCGTGAGCCATGGCCACTGAGCCTGCGCATCCAGAGCCTGTACTCTGGAACGGGAGAAGACACAACAGCGAGAGGCCCGCGTACCTCAAAAAAAAAAAAAAAAAAACTGTATGGCGC
>RJWK010048586.1:0-16886 GCA_004363435.1 Platanista minor
GTTTCCCTATTAATTTCTGTCTGGATGATCGGTCCATTGGTGTACATGAGGTGTTAAAGTCCCCCACTATTATTGTGTTACTGTCTATTTCCGCTTTTTTAGCTGTTAGCAATTGCCTTATGTATTGACGTGCTCCTATGCTGGGTGCATATATATTTATAATTGTTATATTTTCTTCTTGGATTGATCCCTTGATCATTATGTAGTGTCCTGTACTGTCTCTTGTTACATTCTTTATTTTAAAATCTATTTTATCTGATATGAGCACTGCTACTCCAGCTTTCTTCTGATTTCCATTTGCATGGAATATCTTTTTCCATGCCCCTCACTTTCAGTCTGTATGTGTCCCTAGGTCTGAAGTGGGTCTCCTGTAGACAGCATATATACTGGTCTTGTTTTTGTATACATTCAGTGAACCTGTGTCTTTTGGTTGGAGCATTTAATCCATTCATATTTAAGGTAATTATCGATATGTATGTTCCTACTACCATTTTCTTAATTGTTTTGGGTTTGTTTTGGTAGAGCCTTTTGTTTTGTGTTTCCTTAGAGAAGGAAACTTAGAGAAGTTCCTTTAGCATTTGTTGTAGAGCTGGTTTGGTTCTGCTGAATTGTCTTAGCTTTTGCTTGTCTGTAAAGGTTTTCGACTTCTCTGTAGAATCTGAATGAGATCCTTGCTGGGTAGAGGAATCTTGGCTGTAGGTTCTTCCCTTTCATCATTTTAAATATATCATGCAACTCCCTTCTGGCTTGTAGTGAGAAATCAGCTGTTAACCTTATGGGAGTACCCTTGTATGTTATTTGTCATTTTTCCCTCATTGCTTTTAATAATTTTTCTTTGTCTTTAATTTCTGTCAGTTTGATTAGTGTGTGTCTTGGCATCTTTCTCCTTGGGTTTCTCCTGCCTGGGACTCTCTGCACTTCTTGGAATTGGGTGCCTATTTCCTTTCCCATGTTAAGGAAGTTTTCAACTATAATCTTTTCAAATATTTTCTTGGGTCCTTTCTCTCTCTCTTCTCCTTCTGGGACCCATATAACGTGAATGTTGGTGCGTTTAATGTTGTCCCAGAGGTCTCTTAGTCTGTCTTCATTTCTTTTCATTCTTTTTTCTTTATTCTGTTCCGTGGCAGTGAATTCCATCATTCTGTCTTCCAGGTCACTTATCTGTTCTTCTGCCTCAGTTATTCTGCTATTGATTCCTTCTAGTGTATTTTTCATTGCAGTTATTGTATTGTTCCTCTCTGTTTGTTTGCTCATTAATTCTTCTAGGTGTTTGTTCTTTAATTCTTCTAGGTCTTTGTTAAACATTTCTTGCATCTCCCCCATCTTGTCTCCATTCTTTTTCCGAGGTCCTGGATCATCTTTA
Organism: Platanista minor; assembly: GCA_004363435.1. Lineage (NCBI taxonomy): Eukaryota > Metazoa > Chordata > Mammalia > Artiodactyla > Platanistidae > Platanista > Platanista minor. The sequence continues at coordinate 1,364 of RJWK010048586.1, forward strand.
CTATCATTATTCTTCTTCTGGAAGGTTGCCTACCTCCAATTCATTTAGTTGTTTTTCTGGGATTTTATCTTGTTCCTTCATCTGGTACATAGTCCTCTGCCTTTTCATTTCGTCTGTCTTTCTGTGAATGTGGTTTTCTTTCCACAGGCTGTGGAATTGTAGTGCTTCTTGCTTCTGCTGTCTGCCCTCTGGTGGATGAGGATACCTAAGAGGCTTGTGGAAGCTTCCTGATGGAGGGACTGGTGGTGGGTAGAGCTGGGTGTTGCTCTGGTGAGCAGAGCTCAGTAAAACTTTAATCTGCTTGTTTGCTGATGTGTGGAGCTGAGTTCCCTCCCTGTTGGTTGTTTGGCCTGAGGCAACCCAGCCGTGGAGCTTAGAGGTTCTTTGGTCTGGCTAAAGTTGGATTCTGGGAGGGCTCACACCAAGAAGTACTTCCCAGAACTCTGCTGCCAGTGTTCCTGTCCCCGTTGTGAGCCACAGCTCCCCCCCGCCTCTGCAGGAGACCTTTCAACACCAGCAGGTAGGCCTGGTTCAGTCTCCTATATGGTCACTCTCCTTCCCCCTGGGTTCTGATGCACCCACTACTTTGTGTGTGTCCTCAAAGAGTGGAGTCTCTTTTTCCCCGAGTCCTGTCAAAGTCCTTCAATCAAATCCCACTAGCCTTCAAAGTCAGATTCTCTGCGAATTCCTCAACCTGCTGCTGAAGCCCCAGGATGGGAAGCCTGATATGGGGCTCAGAACCTTCAGTCCAGTGGGTGGACTTCTGTGGTATAATTGTTCTCCAGTTTGTGCATCACCAACCCAGCCATTGTGAGTTTGATTTTATCGTGGTATCGCCCCTGCTACAGTCTCATTGTGGCTTCTCCTCTGTCTTTGGATGCGGGCTATCTTTTTTGGTGAGCTCCAGTGTCTTCTTGTCAATGATTGTTCAGCAATTTGTTGTTATTCTGGTGCTCTCGTAAGATGGAGTAAGCACATGTTCTTCCTACTCTGCCATCTTGAGCCAATCTCCTTCACTGCATGTTTTTAATGCCTCAGTTTTATTTTAAGATTAAAAACAGCTTTATGGAAACACAAGAACATTGCAACAAATCATAAATCCAGATGTAATTTAAATGTCTGAAAATTGAGGAATGAGTAAATTAATAATTGTACATCTATTCTATAGAGAGCTAAAACGTAATTTAAAATTTATTATTATTATTATGACCCTTACAACATAGAAATACTCTAATACTCTGTCAAAAAGCATTGTAAAAAAATTGTGTATTCACTGCTAATTTAACTAGGTAAAGGTTTAATAAATATAATAGCTCCCATTATTTAAATGCCAATTCTGTGTTTGAAGATGTATTACAAGCTTTAAAGATGTTATAAAATTAATCTCTGTAAGATACAAAATCCCATAAATTTTAAGATGCATCATCAAATTAATAACAACTCTTAAGTGTTGGGGGTAGAAAACGAAGCAACACAATATGTTAAGTTTATGCATCAATTTAAAAATTAATTTTCACTTTAAGCATATAGTTTCCAGTAAAAACATCGAAAACAACATTTTCCAAAGTTACTTAAGTCTGCTCCTTTCTCCCCCATTAAGTTAAGTTATACTTATGTATTATGGACTGAAGTGTGTCCCTCCAAAATTCATATGTTGAAGTCTTAACACACCACCCCATTCTGGCAATGTGAAGGTATTTGGAAATAAGGCTTTTATGAGGTAGTTAAGGTTAAATGAGGTCATAAGGGTGGGGGTCCTAATCTGATAGGATTAGTGGACTTATAAGAGGAAGAGCAAGATCTCTTAATGTACATTTCCCAAGGAAAGGTCATTTGAGGATACAATAAGAGGGTCTTCTGCAAACTAGAAAGACAGTTTTTACCAGAAACCAAATAAGCTGGTACTTGACCTTTGACTTCCCAGCATCCAGAACTGTGAGAAATAAATTTCTATTGTTTAAATCATATAGCCTGTGGTATTTTGTTTATGGTGGCCCAAGAAGAATAATATTACAGTTTCTAATACTTTTCCCCCCCCAGGGGGGGTTTGGGGCAGGGGTGGGGGGAACATCAAATTCTTTATTCAAAGTTTGTTAGTCTGTTTCTGTTCTACAAATAAGTTCATTTGTATCTTTTTTTTTTTTTTTTTTTTTAGATTCTGTATATAAGCAATATCATATGATACTTTTCTTTCTCTGTGTGACCTACTTCACTCAGTATGATGATCTTTGGTCCATCCATGTTGCTGCAGATGGCATTATTTCATTCTTTTTAATGGCTGAGTCATATTCCATTGTATATATATACCATGTCTTCTTTATCCATTCTTCTGTAGGTTGCTTCCATGTCTTGGCTATTGTAAACAGCGCTACTATGAACATTGGGGTGCATGTATTCTTTTGGACCATGTTTTTCTCTGGGTACATACCCAAGAGTGGGATTGCAGGTTCATATGGTAGCTCTATTTTTAGTGTCTTAAGGAACCTCCATACTGTTTCCATAGTGGCTGTACCAACTTACATTCCCACCAACAGTGTAGGAGGGTCCCCTTCTCTCCACACCCGCTCCAGCAATTATTGTTTGTGGATTTTTTTATGATAGTCATTCTGACTGGTGTGACATATTATCTCACTGTAGTTTTGATTTTCATTTTTCTAATAATTAGCGATGTTGAACATCTTTTACATGGTTACCAGGGGGAAGGGTAGGGGGGAGGAGTAGTTAGGGAGTTTGGGATTAACATGTGCACGTTGCTATATTTAAAATCAATAACCAAGAATCACTTTGCTGTACACCTGAAACTAACACAACATTGTTAATCAACTATACTCCAATATAAAATAAAAAGCTAAAAAATGTCTTCATTCAACTTAGGACCTCTGACATCCTGTTGATTATTTTTATTAAATTTGCGTAAATTAAAGTTCACTCTTTGTGATATATGGTCTATGGATTTAATCAAATGCCCAAATTCACCACCCCAATGTCATACATAATAGTATATTCATCTTAAAAAGTACCCTGCCCATCTTCCTTCCTATTAACAACCCTCTCTAGCCCAGCTTGAACATGTGGCAACCAAAAATCTGTTTTCTGTTTGCCTTTACTAGAATGTCATGTGAGTGGAATCATAACAACATACTGCTTTGGGTTTGGTTTCTTCCCCTTAGTAATATGCATTTCAGATTCACCCACGTAGTTGTACAAATCAATAGTTCAGTTCATTTTATTGATCAATAGTATTTATTCCATTGTAGGGATATAGTAGTTTGTTTTGCCATTCACCTGTTGAAGAACATTTAGGTCATTTACAGGTTTAGGGGATTAGGAATAAAGTTATAAAAATTAGCACGCAGGATTTTGTGTGAACATAAGTTTTCATATAACAACTTAAGGAAAAGGGAACCGTACATAAACATGGTACTCTAGTTGGCAAATTTGTTTTTCATGGGGGGCGTGGATCCATAATTCTATGCTGTATTACATGTGTATAACACATGTAATACAGCATAGAATATAACACAAGTTAACAAATGGTGGATGGTGGAACCCAGTTTCTCACTGTTGGAGAGGGAAGTTATCAATATGCAAGGGAGAAGGTTAGAATGAATCCTTATGCTACTGGATTAAAGTTGGAGAAAACATAAGCTCATGTTTAGGATGGATAGATAGATACATAGCAGATATGTGTATATACTTGGGTTAGTGTGCATACCTATATATTCTAGCTCTAAGAAAGTATACTAAAAGGGTCCCCATAGGGCCTAGAAATAGTGACACCCCAAAAGCCACAAGTATACCTAATCCCTTGGTTTCTAAGTGCTATTCTCCAATAAAAGGAACTAAGTCTCTTTAGAGAAAAGGCTGATTCTAGGCTGGGGCACAGAAAATACACAGTTAACTGGGAATATCTTGTAGTGCCTAAAAGCAAGAAAACACTAAAAAACAAAAAAAAAAATGTGGATGCCAGTAAGAGAGAAGCAGATCAGAAGAGTCCTCAGTAGGCAAAGCTGAAAAACTTTAGCAAAAATTAGTAAATTTGGATTATAACCTAAATATAAAATATATACTATATTAACCAAATGATCAAGGTTAAAATCACCAGGGATGCTAGTTTGATATCATGATATGATATGATGAGGACTAACATTACATGTCTGTGATATTCTTCCCTGAAACCAATTACCCCCATCGATCTTGAAAAAATAATAATTAACCTCAAATCGAGGGACAGAAGACAAAATGTAATTTTCAAAATTGTTAAGGTCATGATAATTAAGGAAAGAGTGAGAAATGTTACAGGAGACATAATGAACTATTACAATGTGTTATCTTGCTTTGGATTCAGGAAGATAAAAGAAAATTAGTATATAAACTAGTTAAATACACATAAAGTCTGGAGTTTAGAAAATAATAGCATATACATGTTGGTCTCAGTTTTGACAAATGTATCACAGTAATGAAATATGTTAAACATTAAGAGAAACTGGGTGTGAAGTATAAAGAAACTCTCTGCCTTATATTTGCAATTTTCTTGTAATTATATAATTAATTGTTAAATGTTATTAAAATGCATTTTGATTCCTGGCAATTAAAAATGTGCTAAAATATACTTTAGAATCTCAAATGGATGTTACTGTCATTTTAGAAAATTAAGGCTCAAGTTTGAGATATTTGCGTGAGGTCAAATAGTAACATATAAAGCCAGAATTTAATGATAATTCTTTCATTCTTGAAACTAATGATTTACAACAATGAAAAATGGTTCCTCCCACAAACAAAACAAAACAAAAAACAAAAACAAACAAAAAAGAAACAGGCCAAGAAAAAAGAAAAAGTTTGTTTCCAGTTTGTGGGTTGTATGTGATTTCTCTGTATTTATTTTTTAACTGTATCATTTAATTGGTGCAACAATTTTTCAAGTAAAAAGGAATAAAAGCTACCATGGTGTGTTAATTTTGATGTTTGAGATTTGTCATCAGAATGAATCAGTGGTTTCCTTTTCACATGCTGTTATTTCCCCATCATTATTTAATTGAATAAATCTACAGTCTTTGGAAGCTCTCTAACAGCTTGAAAAATCAAAATAAGACTGTATCTGTCAGCACACAAAAACCTAGAAAAGCTGAGCAAACCCAAGTTTATCAATAAATGTATGTTTATTCTTCAAAGACTCATAAATGTAACAAAGCTGTGTCTAGGGGTCAATAATTCAGCCCAGTTGGACTGATAGTCATTAATTTCCCAACTTGGAAAGAAACTGAAAATTTGCTTTCTCCATCCTCAAATTATTGTGAGATTTTCAAGAATGATAAGTACTTAGAAAGTTGAAATGTTAAATATATGTTGGAAAATTTTTAATTTTATATGTTGATAATAATTTTCTGTAAATGTACTCACAAACTTTAAAAAATTGTCATTAGGATATTTCCTGATTTTTAATTTATTAAACATTCAATAATTTACTCCTTTAATTAACTAATTAAATGACATTTTGAATATTTAGTACAGGATATTTGAAATTCTTTTGTATCACAACAGCTTATGTATAAGAAAAAGAAGTTTCCAATTTGTAAAGCAGATATAATTATCCTTGAGTTATGGAGAAGATAACAGAGGTCTACAGAGATTAAAACAATTATCCAATATCTATATATGTGGTAGTGCTAAAAAGTTTTATTTATTCATTTATTGTTTTTGTTATTTTATCATTATTTTATTATATTTATCATCTATTTTTCATAATTTACATGCAATAGAATGAACAGGACTTAAACATTCAGTTTAATAAATTTTGAGAATTGTAGATACTAATGTAAAATAACTCAAACAAGATACAGAATGTTTTCCTCATCCCTGAAAGTTTCCTTCCAGTTGATCCCCATCCTTGCCCTGATGACATTAGTTTTTGATATCCAATACCAAAGATTAGCCTTGCTTGTCTTCTGATTTCACAGGATACATAGAGTATGTATTCATTTATGTCTGATTTCTTTCACTCTGTATAGTGTGTGTATATGTGTTTTAAGATACATCTCTGCTGTATGTTTCAGTAGTGTTTTTTGTTTTGTTTTTGTTTTGATGAGTGGCATTCAATTGTATTAATAGGCCAGAGTTTGTTTATTTATTATCCTCTTGATGAGTATATGGGATAAGTCTAATTCACAGATATGGCTACTACAAAAATTCATGTACATGGGTTTTTTTTTCTCTTTTTTGACATAGTTTTTTATTCTTTTGGGTAAATACTTAGGAGTAACCTTGTGAGTACAGAGAATTATACGTTGTATACAAGTAATTTAACTTCAACTGTATATTGAACTGTAACAGAATCCTTCAAGGGGCCCTCCAAAATGGTTGTTTTGCTTTAATATTACACCAGCAACATGCGATCCCAATTGCTCCCTGTCTTTGCAGGTATTATTTTTATATATTTAATTATTTTTAAAAATTCTATATTGCCCATTCTAGTGGGTGTGAATTTTTCAATTTATAATTTACTGATGGATAATGATGACAACCACCTTTTCATGTTCTTTTTGACTATTAATATGCACACTTTTCTGAAGTTTCTTGCCAAATCTTTTGACCATGTTTATTGGGAAGTTTGTATTTTAATTGTTATTTTACACGAGTTCTTTGTAAGTTTCAGATACAAAACTTTTTTTTCAGATATATGCATTGCAATGATTGTTTTCTCCTATGACTTACCTATTCATTTTCTCAACAGTGTTTTTGTTCAGCAGACATCTTTATGGTTAGTGTATTTTGTATTCTGATTAAATAATATTGGCCTCCCCAAACTCACCAATATATTCTCTGTTTTTTTTTTTTTATTATTTCTAAAAGTTTATTATTCTAGTCTTAAAGTTTAGACCCAGGGTCCATCTCAAATTAATACTTTTTTACATGGAATTCATTTTTTCTTTATAGATAATCCTATTTTTTCACTATATGTTAAAAATATATGTTTCTTTTCCAAATTTAATTAATTTGGAAACGTGTGAAAATCAATTGACTATACTTATGTGTTCTATTTCTGCACTCTATACAGTTTTTTGTTTCTTTTTTTTTGCAGTATGCGGGCCTCTCACTGTTGTGGCCTCTCCCGTTGCGGAGCACAGGCTCCGGACGCGCAGGCTCAGTGGCCATGGCTCACAGGCCTAGCCACTCCGTGGCATGGGGGATCTTCCCGGACCGGGGCACGAACCCGCGTCCCCTGCATCGGCAGGTGGACTCTCAACCACTGCGCCACCAGGGAAGCCCTATAAAGTTTTATTGATCTATTTGTATATCATTATGCTACACTGTTTGATTATTGCAGTTTTATGGCAAGTCTTCAAACCTAGTAATGGAAATTTCATATTACTTTTCTTTTTTCAATATAGTTTTGGCTATTCTAGGTCCTTTTATATTTCCAAATATGTTTAGAATCAGTTTGCCAATTAAAAAAACACAGGCTGCTGGGATTTTGATTGGAATTGTGTTGAACCTATAGATGAGTTTTAGGGGAAAATATCATCTAATACTGAGCTTTCCCATCTATGGATATGTAGATTTTTCAATTTATTTATATATTATTTAATTTCTTTATTCAATGTTTTGTCATTATCTATGCAGATATAGATATATTACACATCTTCCATTAGATTTGTCCCTTGCAATTTGATAGGTTTAGCACTTATTATAAATAGTATTTTAAATTTCATTTTAAAATGTTTTTATCATTAGTGTATAAAAAAAATTATTTTGTATATTGACTTTGTATTCTAGGACCTTGATAAATCTATATATAAGTTCTACAAATTTTATGTACATAATACAGGATTTTCGCCATACAAAATCATGCCACCTGTGAATGTTGAAAGTTTTACTTTCCCCGTTCCTATCTGTATGCCTTTTCACTCTTTTTGTTCTTTAGTGCTTGGGCTGGGACTTTTACTAAAATGTGGAACAGAATTGGTGAGACACAGGAAAAGAGAACAAAAGAGGAAGGGAAGAAAAAAAGACCTACAAAAACAAAACCAAAACAATTAAGAAAATGGCAATAGGAACATGCATATTGAAAATTACCTTAATGGTAAATGGATTAAATGCTCCAACCAAAAGATACAGACTGCCTGAATGGATACAAAAACAAGACCTGTGTATATGCTGTCTACAGGAGACCAACTTCAGACCTAGGGGCACATACAGACTGAAAGTGAGGGCATGGAAAAAGATATTCCATGCAAATGGAAATCTAAAGAAAGCTGGAGTAGCAATACTCATATCAGACAAAAGAGACTTTAAAATAAAGACTGTTACAAGAGAAAAAGAAGGACACTACATAATGATCAAGGGATCAATCCAAGAAGAAGACATAGCCATTGTAAATATTTATGCACCCAACATAGGAGCACCCAATACATAAGGCAAATGTTAACAGCCATAACACAATAATAGTGGGGGACTTTAACACCCCACTTACACCAATGGACAGATCATCCAGACAGAAAATTAATAAGGAAACACAAGCTTTAAATGACACAATAGACCAGATAGATTTAATTGATATTTATACGACATTCCAACCAAAAGCAGCAGAATACACTTTCTTCACAACTGCACACAGAACATTCTCCTGGATAGATCACATCTTGGGTCAAAAATCAATCCTCGGTTAATTTAAGAAAACTAAAATCATATTAAGTGTCTTTTCAGACCACAATGCTATGAGATTAGAAGTGAATTATAGGAAAAAAACTGTAAAAAACACAAACACATGGAGGTTAAACAATATGTTACTAGATAACCGAGGGATCACTGAAGAAATCAAGGAGGAATTCCAAAAATACCTAGAAACCAATGATAATGAAAACACGATGAACCAAAACCTATGGGATACAGCAAAAGCAGTTCTAAGAGGGAAGTTTATAGCAATACAATCTCCCCTCAGGAAACAAGAAAAATCTCAAATAAACAACCTAACCTTACACCTAAAGCAACTAGAGAAAGAAGAACAAAAAAATCCAAAGTTAGTGGAAGGAAAGAAATTATAAAGATCAGAGCAGAAATAAATGAAATAGAGACGAAGAAAACAATAGCAAAGATCAAAACTAAAAGCTGGTTCTTTGAGAAGATAAACAAAATTGATAAACCTTCAGCCAGACATCTAGAATTGGTGAGAGTGGATATCCTTTCTTTGTTCCTGGGAAGACATTCAAAGTTTTACCATTTTATATAATGTAGTCTGTAGGATTTTTATACATGCCCTTATCAGATTAAAAAGAAAATTCTATTCTTAGTTTTGACAGGAAATTTTTTGTTGTTGTTGTTTCTTTGGTTTTCTTTTTTCTTTCTCTCCTTTTTTTTTAATCATGAAGAGTATTGAATTTTGTCATGTGCTTTTCTTTTTTCCTCCCATTGAGATGATGGTATAAAATTTCTTTGTTGTGTTAATGTAATAAATTATAATGATTGGGATTTGAATATTAAACCAAGATTGCATTCCCACCATAATTCACTTTGTCTTGATGCACTCTGTTTAATATATTTGGGGGGCAAAACTTGCATTTATTTTAAAAAACTACTTGGATATATGTTCATGATAGATATTGGCCTGTAGTTTTATTTTTTTGTGTAGTATTTCCTCAAATTTAAAAATCTGAGTTATGCTGCCCTCATGACTTCAGTTGAAGAGTGTTTCCCCTCAATTCCTGAATTTGTGTAAAAATGAAAGTTTTCTCTTATTTGATAGAGTTTACTTTGAATTTTTTATTTGGGAAGATTTTTGATATGGATTTTCTTTTATTGAGTAGAAAAATCACATATCAGTTCTAGCAATTTTTCTTCAAAAAAATTGTCAATTACCTTTTTTTAAATGAATTTATTGGCGTAAAATTTATCCATATTATCTCCTTAGTATCTTTGAAAGTTCTATGATATCTGTCCCCCCCCTTTTTTTCATTCCTTATTTTGGTAATTTGCTTATTTATCTTGTACGGTTTTGTTAGGGAATAAATATGTTAGTCTCTCAAAAATTAATTTTTCACTCACTGATTTCCATTCTTAATTTTATTATTTTCCTATATCCTTTGATTGTAACTGGCCATTTTTATTGTAGCCTCAAAAAATGAAAGCTTAGATTATTGGTTTTAGACCCATCTTTTCTACTATAATTATTTATATCTTAAAAAAAAATTACCTCAGGGGGCTTCCCTGGTGGCGCAGTGGTTGAGCTTGCCGATGCAGGGGATGCAGGTTCGTGCCCCGGTCTGGGAAGATCCCACATGCCGTGGAGCGGCTGGGCCTGTGAGCCATGGCCGCTGAGCCTGCGTGTCCAGAGCCTATGCTCCTCAACAGGAGAGGCTGCAGCAGTGAGAGGCCCACGTACCGCAACAAAAAAAAAAAAAAAAAAAATTACCTCAAACACTGCATTTACTTCTTTTTCCAGAATTTTGACATGGTAGCTTTTCATTACATTCAAGTTGAAATAGTTTCAAATTTGTCTTACTATTCCTTCATTGAAACATGAATTATTCGAGTGTGTTGCTTAATGTTCAACTATGTGGGGAATTTCTAGATATCTTACTTATTTTTTATCTTCAATACTGTGGTGGTCTGAGAATGTATTTTTTTCCTTCAGTTTTTTGAAATTGTTAACACTTGTTTTAAGAATCAGCCTATTTTGTTTTTTAAAATGCCTTCTTTTAAAAAAAAAAAGAGTATTGAGCAGCTGTTGAGAGTGTTTTTATTAACAGTAATAAGGATAGGTTGAAAATAGTGCTGTTCCTATCTCCTATTATTTACTAATATTTTCCTAACCTTTCTTACCAATTACTGAAAGACAGAAAATTATGAAAATCTCCAACTCTCAAGATTGATTTGGCTGTTTCTCCCTTTTATCTATCAATTTTTTATTTCATATTTTGAAGCAATGGTATTAGATGTTTTCATAATTAGGATTGTTATATCCTTTTATGAATTCACCACTTTATCATTATAAAATTCTCTTTGTTATCTTCTGTAATAATCTTTGTATTGAAGTCTACTTTGCGTGGCACTAACATAGCCACTCCAGGTTGCTTTTGATTAGTTACTTGAATGTCCTGTTATTTTCTATTCTTTAACTTTCACTTTCTCTTGTTTTTATTTTTAAATTGTATTTCTTGAACACAGCATATGGTAGGGCTTTACTTTTTATATTGACTGAAATTTCTGCCTTCTTATTTTTGTGTTGAGTCCATTTACTTTTAGTGTAATTACTGATATGTTTGTACTTATGACTTCTATCTTATCAGCTGTTTTTATTTATCCTATTTTTCCTTTGCTTCTCTTTCCCTCTTTCCTTCATTTGGGTGAATCAAGTTAAATATATACCTATACTTCCTTTATATTTCATCTCCTTTAACGGCACTTTGGCTAAAACTTTGTTATGCTTTAGTGGTTGTACTAGAGATTGCGGTATTCACCTTGACATATCACACTCTACTTTCAGATAATATTTCACTACTTTATGAACAATGTTAAGACTTTACAAATTATAATTTTATTTCTCTTTTGCCATTTTATACATTTTGCCATATTTTATTTCTACTTATGTTATAAAGCTTTATAAGATATTGGTATCACTTTTTCTTTAAACAGTTAACACTCATTTAAAGAAGTTTAGTTTTTAAATTTTTTTATTTGTTTATTTATTTTTGGCTGTGTTGGGTCTTCATTGTTGCACATGGGCTTTCTCTAGTTGTGGCGAGTGGGGGCTACTCTTCGTTGTCGTGCATGGCCTTCTCATTGCAGTGGCTTCTCTTGTTGTGGAGCACAGGCTCTAGGCACGTGGGCTTCAGTAGTTGTGGCACATGTGCTCAGTAGTTGTGGCTCACGGGCTTAGTTGCTCCATGGCATGTAGGATTCTCCTGGACCAGGGATTGAAGCTGTGTCCCCTAAATTGGCAGGCAGATTCTTAACCACTGTGACACCATGGAAGTCCCGAGAAATTTAAACATATACAAAAAAAATGTCCTCTGTCTTTAACTACATATTTCTCTTTTTTGAATGTTCTTCATTTCTTCTTGCAGACTGGGGCTTGAGTCTAATATCATATCACTTAAGAATAAAAACACTCTTTAATCATTTCTTGTAATAGAAGACAAATTCTCTCAGCTTTTGTGATTCTGAAAATGTCTTTATTTCACTTTCAGCTGTGAAGTATATTTTCATTTTCTACAGGATTCTAGGTCATGAGGTTATTTTTATTTACTTTCAGCATTTTAAAGATGTTTTTCCATTGTCTTCTGGCCTATATTTTTTCCTTCCAGTGAGAAGTTAACTGCCATTCTTACCATTTTTTCCCAGATTGAAATGTGTCATTTTCCACCCTGTGGCTGATTTTAAGATTTTCTCTTTAACTTTGGTTTTCAGCAACCTATTAATGATGTGACTGGATTTCTTTATCATTGTGTTGATCCTGTATGGTGTTTGCTGACTTTTCGTTCTCTCTCCTCTATTTCAGGAGCTTTACTTTTCACATTTGTTGGACAGTTTAACATTGTTCTACAAATCTTCAAAGTTTTTTTTCTATTTATATTTGATTTTGGATATTTTCTATTACCTCCTCTTGAAGTTGACTATTATGCAACAGACTTTAAGGTGGCCCCATGACCCCTTCCTCTTGATATTCATACCTTTGTGTAATCCCTTCCCTTGAGTATGGCTGGCACCTGTGACTTGTTTCTAACCAATTTTCTGTGATTACTTAAGACATTAATATCCACTGTGCTGGAGTCTATCTCTCCCTTTCTCTCCTCCACTTCCTCATTTCTGATTGATGGTTTTGAAGAAACATGCTGCCATGAATCATACAGCTGCCAAGAAATGAATCATGCCAACAACCCAATGAAGCATGAAAGCAGATCTTTTCCTCAGAAAGCTCTGACATCTTTATTGCAGCCTTGTGAGACCCTAAGCAGAGCACTCATCTAAACTGTGCTCAGACTTCTGACTCACAGAAACTGTGAGATAATAAATGTATGTTGTTTTAGGCATCTAACTTTGTGATAAGTCTTACACTGCAATAGAAAACAATAATACACTGTTCCCTTCCTCCACTGGGACTAATATGATGCTAAATCCCTCAAATGAGTTTTTCATTTCTAGTATCTTATTTTTATTTATAGCATTCTCCTTTGTGTCCCCATCTTCAATTTTCCCATCTGTTCATGCATGTGGTCCATCATTTCTATTGGATCATTTAATTTTTTGCCATTGTTATTTTGAAATTTCAGTGATAATTCTGATATCTGGCTATCTCTATGTTTGCATTGACTATATACTCTCTTGATTTGAGTCACAATTCCTTGTTTTATTTTTTATCTATCATACTTTTTAATTATAGATCATAATGTGTGTTAAAAAGAAATAGACACTGAAACATTTAGAAATGAACCCCAGGAAGGTGCATGACCCATTATAACCCTTTTTCCTTTCAGGCTGCTATTGTGAAAGCTAAGTCAATTCGATATGTATTTGTGATGCATGTAGAGTTTGTGGTGGTTTTAATTAGATTAACTTTGCCACTGGCTTCAAATATTTTGAAGGTAGGATGAGTACTTTTCCTTTAGCAGAGGATTTACTCTGGGAAGATTGTATATCTCTTTATGCTCTACTTCACAGCTAACAGGTTTTTGAAACAGGAAATCTCTTTTTGTTTTACAACCCACATATTATCTTTTTGGAATGCTGGAGAATTCTGTATTTTTTTCATCCTGACACTCTCTTTCTGTAGCTGGTGATCTCTTTCTTATATATTGCCCAGACTCTGAAGGGATCTTACAGTATCCTTAGGAAAAAGCTGGTGTTTCTCAGAAGGATTTCCTTGAGTTCTCCCACTGTTTCCCTAACACACAGGTGGTTGGTACCTTCCCTCTTAATGAAGGCTTCTCATGCCTTAGAGAGAGTCTCTATCAGTTCTCTTTTTCTCCCTCAGACTTTGTTTGCTATCCTAGTGCATTCGGTGAAAGAACATGAGAAAGAATTGGTGGCTGTTTGCAGGCTTGCTCCTCAGCTGGATTTCTGAAGGATTCTAATCTGTCATGCCAGAACAAATATAGCCATTAAAACTTTGAAAAGAGTTTAGCTTTTTTCTCCTAACCATTCTCTATGGCAATCTTCTTCCTTCCAACACTCCACTAGAGGTGAAAAAAGCTATAGATCTCTTTTTCCTAGGAAGTCATCATTTTATGTTTAGATGCTCAGCTCTCTCAGTCTTTTTTAAAATAAGATTTTGCAGCTTGCTTATCAGACTTGCCCCATGATTATGGTGGACACAGTGTGCTCTTATGATATTTTACATCTTAATTAGAACTACTAATGCAGTGCAGAAACTTTAATCTCCTTATATGTTTCCAAAATTTTCTCTTTGTAGTATCCTGAACTGCTCTCCCCATCTCCTAAATTCGCACCACTAAAAACCCAAGAGGTGATGGAGTGGAGCTTGCCATACATACTCCATTTGAAAAATTAGTACATAGACTATTTTTTCTTTCCATTAAATTGAATGACTATTAACTTAGATGTCTGATTTAGAAGCATGGAGCCTCTCTGAAAATTCTCTTTCATTTCATTTTGCTCTTCAAAAAATAGAATTTCCATATATACAAAGAGCAAAAGGAAAAATAAAGCAAGAAAAGAAGAAAAACAAGCTTGAGATCATGATAAACCAAAGTGAATAAAACTCATTTCACTCTAGAAACCAGCAACATTTAATGAGTGAAGAAAACAGCAGGGTGTTAGATAAATGAAAGCAGACAGAAAAAGAAAAAACAAACAACTTGATCAAAGAATAAAATATAGGACTGTGATCAAAGAAAATAACCTTGATAAGAAAATAATACTTGATTTTCTATAGAGAGACTTAGAAGACAGATAATATATTTAAAAATTTAGTCAAGTTGTAGTACCAGATATGTTTTATGAATATTCATGTCACAGTAAATATTCCTTTCTTATTCCCTACAAATTGAAAATGAAGTGGCCAAAAATAACTATTTTTTTACTTCTTCTGTAAAGAAAGGCCCCCAAAGAAGAAAAATAATACTTTGTTTTAACTTATACTTATAAGTAATACAGCTAAAAATTAATTTTAAGATAGACAAAAGAAAATTCAAGGTAGTAATTGTGATGCAGACTCTATATAATTGAACTAAGTAGTCTTAATGATTTCAAAACTCTTGAATTACCCCTCAAATTACCCAATTTGAGAAATGTACGAAAATCAGTATTTCTCCTAAGAGTGTTTTATAGACCTGGTTAATGGACGTTACTGAAAAATCTTATGCATGTCATGGCAATTTGGGAAGAAGGGTACGGTTTTAGGTGTCATTATGCCTTTTTATATGTGCCAAATTCTATACTCAGATTAATTCTAGTAACTACCATCTCTATTCTATTTCTTCTAAAGTGCTTTTACATGGATTTAACATTGATAATGATCTTTTTTAGGGAGCCAAAAACATTAGTATATAATCTCACTTATTCTTTAAAA
>RJWK010048587.1:0-16874 GCA_004363435.1 Platanista minor
GTTAGTTTGATTCATATGTGTCTTGGCACGTTTCTCCTTGGATTTATCCTGTATGGGACTCTCTGTGGTTCCTGGACTTGATTAACTATTTCCTTTCCCATATTAGGGAAGTTTTCAACTATAATCTCTTCAAATATTTTCTCAGTCCCCTTCTTTTTCTCTTCTTCTTCTGGAACCCCTATAATTCAAATGTTGGTGCGTTTAATGTTGTCCCAGAGGTCTCTGAGTCTGTCCTCAGTTCTTTTCATTCTTTTTTCTTTATTCTGTTCCGCAGTAGTTATTTCCACTATTTTATCTTCCAGGACACTTATCCTTTCTTCTGCCTCAGTTATTCTGCAATTGATCCCATCTACAGTACTTTTAATTTCATTTATTGTGTTGTTCATTGTTGCTCGCTTCATCTTTAGTTCTTCTAGGTCCTTGTTAATTCTATTTCCAAGGTTTTGGATCATCCTTACTGTCACTATTCTGAATTCTTTTTCAGATAGACTGCCTATTTCCTCTTCATTTGTTAGGTCTGGTGCGTTTTTATCTTGCTCCTTCATCTGCTGTGTGTTTTTCTGTCTTCTCATTTTGCTTATCTTACTGTGTTTGGTGTCTCCTTTTTGCAAGCTTCATGTTCGCCGTTCCCGTTGTTTTTGGTGTCTGTCCCCAGTGGCTAAACTTGGTGCAGTGGGTTGTGTAGGCTTCCTGGTGGAGGGGACTAATGCCGGTGTTCTGATGGATGAGGCTGGATCTTGTCTTTCTGTTGGGCAGGTCCACGTTTGGTGGTGTGTTTTCGGGTGTCTGTGGACTTATTATGATTTTAGGCAGCCTCTCTGTTAATGGGTGGGGTTGTGTTTCTGTCTTGCTAGTTGTTTGGCATAGGGTGTCCAGCACTGTAGCTTGCTGGTCGTTGAGTGAAGCTGGGTGCTGGTGCTGAGATGGAGATCTATGGGAGATTTCCGCCATTTGATATTATGTGGAGCTGGGAGGTCTCTTGTGGGCCAGTTTCCTGAAGTTGGCTCTCCCACCTCAGAGGCACAGCACTGACTCCCGTGTGCAGCAGCAAGAGCCTTTCATCCACACAGCTCAGAATCAAAGTGAGCAAAAGTATAAAGAATGATAAGAAAGAAAGAAAGAAAGAAAGAAGATGAAATAGAATAATGTAAGAAAATAAAATAAGGTTATTAAAATAAAAAATAATTATTAATATAGAAAAATATTTTTAAAGTTAAAAGAAAACAAAACAAAACAAAAAAACGGACAGATAGAACCCTAGGAAAAATGGTGAAAGCAATGCTATACAGACAAATTCTCACACAGAAGAATACACATACACAGTCATAAAAAGAGGAAAAGGGGAAAAAAATAATAAATCTTGCTCTCAAAGTCCACCTCCTCAATTTGGGATGATTCGTTGTCTATTCATGTATTCCACAGATGCAGGGTACATCAAGTTGATTGTGGAGATTTAATCCGCTGCTCCTGAGGCTGCTGGGAGAGATTTCTCTTTCTCTTTGTTTGCACTGTTCTCGCAGCTCAACTTTGGATTTGGCCCCACCTCTGCATGTAGGTCGCCGGAGGGCGTCTGTTCTTTGCTCAGACAGGATGAGGTTAAAGGAGCAGCTGACTCGGGGGCTCGGGCTCACTCAGACTGGGGGAAGGGAGGGGCACAGAGCGCGGGGCGAGCCTGTGGCAGCAGAGGCTGGCAGGATGTAGCACTAGCCTGAGGCGTGCCGTGCGTGCGTTCTCCAGGGGAAGTTGTCCCTGGATCACAGGGCCCTGGAGTTGGCGGGCTCACAGGCTCCGGGAAGAGATGTGTGGAGAGTGACTTGTGCTCACACACAGGCTTCTTGGTGGTGGCAGCAGCAGCCTTTGCATCTCAGCCCCGTCTCTGGGGTCTGCGCTGTTAGTCGCGGCTTGCGTCTATCTCTGGAGCTCCTTTAAGCAGAACTCTTAATCCCCTCTCCTCGCGCACCAGGAAACAAAGAGGGAAGACAATGTCTCTTGCCTCTTCGGCAGGTCCAGACTTTTCCTGGACTCCCTCCCGGCCGTGGTGCAATAACCCCTTGCAGGCTGTGTTCACACCGCCAACCCCAGTCCTCTCCCTGGGATCCGCGCAAAGCCCGAGCCTCAGCTCCCAGCCCCGCCCGCCCCGGCAGGTGAGCAGACAAGCCTCTCAGGCTGGTGAGTGTCAGTTGGCACCAATCCTCTGTGCGGGAATCTCTCCTCTTTGCCCTCTGCGCCCCTGTTGCTGTTTTCACCTCCGTGACTCGGAAGCTTCCCCCTCCACCACCCGCAGTCTCCGACCGCGAAGGGGCTTCCTAGTGTGTGCAAACCTTTCCTCCTTCGCAGCTCCCTCCCACTGGTGCCTGTCCCATCGCTATTCTTTTGTCTCTGTTTATTCTTTTTTCTTTTGCCCTACCCAGGTATTTGGGGAGTTTCTTGCCTTTTGGGAGGTCTGAGGTCTTCTGCCAGCGTTCAGTAGGTGTTCTGTAGACGCTGTTCCACGTGTAGATGTATTTCTGATGTATCTGTGGGGAGGAAGTTGATCTCCGCATCTTACTCTTCTGCCATCTTCCCCCTCTCCTCCACATATTACTTTTAGATCTATACCTGTTTGTCAATATATACCCAGAGTATAAAAATCTTTATGGAAATCACAATATCCAAATTCAGAACAGTAGCTATATATGGATGGAGGAAGATATATGAGTTTTTAACTTTATAAATTATATGTGATTATAATTTTTAGTATACGAAGTAAAATATACGCTAAGAAGATAAATCCTAAGTGTCCAACTCAATAAATTTACACAAACAGAATTCATCTATGTTATCATCACCCAGATATGGATACAGGACATTAACAATATCCAGAAGTCCTCTCATCTGTTTCTTCTTATCAGCTATTCAATAGCAATATAGGAATATAGAAGGCTATGAAATAGTGTCTTCAAAATTCTCTCAAGATAAACGGCAACCATTCTCCTGACTAACCATAGGTTTGTTTTGCCTGTTGTTGAATTTCACCTAAATGGAATCATAAAGTATGTGCTCTATTGTGTCTGGCTTCTTTCACTAATGTTTATTTATGTTTAGAAGGTTTATGTTTACTGTGCCTGATAGCAATATTTTGTTAATGCTCATACTTTAAAGGATTTCAATCTGTTGGAGTTTTTTACATATGTATTTGTTTACCCATTCATTTAATAACTGCATTGTCAATGGATATTTATGTTGATTACAGTCAATGTCTATTATGAATAGTGTTCATAGGAATATTCATGTACATATCTTTTGGTGAACATACATTCACATTTCTTTTGGTTTCATCTATCTATCTATCTATCTATCTATCTATCTATCTATCTATGGCAGTGAGTTTTCTCATCATAGGGTTTATTTGTGTTGAGACTTTGTACATACTACTACCTAAATCATTGTTGTAATCTATTCCCCAATAGCAGACCATTGGATTTCCACTTTTTCCACATCCTCTCCAGCACTTGGTATTATCAATCTTTTAAAGTTTAACTGAGAGGTGCTTAATGGTATCACATTGTAGCTTTAATTTGTATTTCCCTGATGAGTAAAGAATATGAGCACTTTTTAATGTGCTTATTGGCCATTTGAATATTACTTTTGTGAAAACCCTGTTCATCAATTATTAGTCTGTATTATTATAATTTATTTTCAAAAGAAATGTACCAATTGTGAAAGAAAACTGTGATTTGTTAATGCCAGGTGGAGGAAACTGGAGTATTTTCTTAGTATTATTTGTAGTTTTAATCATGTTCGAAACACTTCATATTTTTACAAAAGGAAAAAAAAAAAATCATACACCCAAATCAGAGATTAAAAGGGAATCTAACAGAACTTCTACTTCCAGACAAGATTCAGTAGTAGGGAAGGGATTTAATCTCCTGCCTGGAAAAAAATGAACAAACAAACAAACACTGAACCTAAAAAACAAACAAAATATGTGAAAATGTATGGGCATCACAAGCAGTACATTGCAGGGCAGAAATAGGTGAAGGCCCCCATAGACTGAATGAATCACTTTATGAAGCACCAGCTCTGTGGTGACCTTTACACTCTAGGTTCTCATATATGCTCCCTTCCCCATGCCTTCAGTACTGAAGTTAGTAAAAGTGCTCTGCTATTGCTATCTCCAAGATATTAAACCTTCTACAGTTTTCTTCCTTTACCCAATCCTGACCTCTTTAAAAAGTACGTCTATGAAACTTTCCTCAATTGCTGTGAGCATTCCATATATTTCCTACAGAGACTCTGACTGTAACATAGGCAGAGACCCTAGGTCATAAATGATACCAAGCACATTTCTTTGTGGTTGACATAAACCTGCAATGTTATTTGTTTATTTTTCTGATTAAAATAAGCAATACAATCTTTAAAAATTGTGTCTTTTCTAGCAAGAGAAACATATATAGCCCAATGAGAGACTTGTCTCTATGTTTTCTGTGAGCAGAGAGTTCCAAATAGTGTTTTGCAAGATTTCCTTTGGGTAAAATGGAACCTGCTTACACAGTTTAGTTGAAAACTTTGACTATTTCAAGGGATGGAATTCAGTCATAATGGAAAGTGAATGTGATGTAAAAGAAAGTGTGGTAAGAGAATGGTGCATGAGTCAAGTTCGCGCTTTTGAGTATGATATCATTAAGAATTCAAACTAAAGCATTTTATGAATTTTATTTAACCTTTTTAGCCACTGCAATTTTGTGTGTGGCAAGGGAGCTTTCCTGTGGCAGAGAACAGAAGAGCTAGTTCACAGTTAACTTTACAAATTGCTTTAAAAAGGTCACCTATGTCTTCACACCTTTTAAAATCTATATTCAGAAAAATTATATAATTGTCAGTCAAAGTTCTTAAAATTTCAACTATAGCATGTAGATTTGAACTTTATGTACATGATTTTTCTGTGTTTTAGTATTTCTTTCAATTCCTTTCCAATCCAATTTTTGCATACAGAGTTCTCCATAAAAACTCTGACTGGTTCTTTGCCAGTGTCTGTCTAATTGATAAATTATAGCTATAGATCCTTTCCAGGCTCTGCTTTTGAAGAAAATTCCTGTGCTTCAGAGCACTGTTATCAAAGTTTGAGAAGCTGTTCAGAATAACACTCTGTAGTTACAGAAATAAAAAGGGGAAAAAAAAAGGAAAGCATTTTTAATCCAGGCCTATATGTTGAGTACAGGGCTAAGCTTACTAGGAAAAGAATTATTGGATGGAATTTTTCTTACAGAATCATAAAATTAACCTTCATGGAAGAGAAGAAGAGTAAATCGATGAACATGAACAACCTGGACTTTACTACACGGTGTGTGTGTAAAGGGAGGAATAAAATAAGGGAGATGATCTATATCTCAACCAAGACCAATTAGACATTTACTTCTTTATAAATGAGAATTCATGTTAATTAATATCAGTAACCATGATAATTCTATCTGTAGAATCAGTGGTAATTCAGCATGAGTATGACAACTGCTCTGATATATAAATCACTACCTTCTATATAAAATTTTATAATCATCTGACTTAGAAGATTTATTTATATTTTGAGCCCAAATATGCCTCCACCCATGGTCTTCAATTTGATCCCTACTGAATCAAGATAGACTTTTTCTTCTACAAGTCAGTGGCCCAGTATTTGAATACTGCAAATAAGTACCAAAAATTATTTTATTTTCAAGTGAAGCAAGAGACATCCTTATAGTATTATAGGTTATTTAAGAGGGCAGACTCTGGAGCCATATTGCCTTGATTAAAGTCTGGGCATCTCTCCACTCATTAGCTGTGTGGTCTAAGGCAACAGGATAACTTATCTGTGCCTCGGTTAAATCTTCTGTAAAATAGAGTTAATAGAGATGTCTACGTCTTAGGGTTGTTATCATTTGCAAAATGCTTAGAACAGTATTAAGTATATAACAGTATAGAGTGCGTTAACTATATAAATGTGTGTTAAACTATTTTGAATTTCTTCATCAAACTCCAGTATACCTCCCTCAGGCCCTCCTAATTTTTGGTGTTTAGAACAGAAATAGATGCTTCTGGCATAGTTGGATAAATGTGGCTCCTTTTTATTTTTATATTTTTAATTTATTGAAGTATAGCGAACTCACAATATTATATTAGTTTCAGGTGTACAACATAGTGATTTAATATTTTTATAGTATACCCAAAGTTATTATAAAATATTGACTACATTCCCTGTACTGTACATTACATCCCTGACATTTACTTAATAACTGGCAGTTCGTACCTCTTAATCCCCTTCACCTGCCTTGCCCATCTCACCAAGCCTTCCCCTCGGGTAACCACCAGTTTGTTCTCTGTATCTGTGAATGTGTTTCTGTTTTGCTATATTTGTCCCTGTGTTTTGTTTTGTATTTTATATTCTACATAAAAGTGAAAACATACAGTATTTATCTTTCTCCGACTAATTTCACTAAGTATAATACCCTCCAGATCCCTCCATGTTGTTGCAAATGGCAAGAGTTCATTCTTTTTTTATGGCTGAATTATATTCCATTGTATATATAAACCACCACATCTTCTTTATCCATTCATCTCTTGATGGGCACTTATCCATATCTTGGCTATTGTAAATAATGCTACTATGAACACTGCAGATCATATATCTTTTTGAATTAGTATTTTCATTTTCTTTGGACAAACACCCAGGAGTGGAATTGCTGGAACCTACGGTAGTTTATTTTTAATTTTCTGAGAAATCTTGCTATCTTCTGTTTTCCATAGTGGTGTACTAATTTATAGTCCCATCAACAGTGTACTAGGGTTTCCTTTTCTTCACATCCTTGCCAGCACTTGTTACTTCTTATCTTTTGGTTCACAACCATTCTGATAGGTGGCTCCTTTATTATAAATGTTCTGTTGTTATGTAAATATTAAATGTCATCTTCACTTTTGGAAATAGCATCCTCATTTTGAATACTGAAGAAGGAATATAGATTCTGATTCTTTGCTGCTAAACTATGACTCTTTCACTCTGAACTTATGAATTTACTTAATTGATTCCAAAAGGAGGACCTCACATTTTCCCAACACGTTGCATCTTGTTTTGCCCAAAGACCTTCAATAAGATCTATCCCCTTAGTCAATTAATTATCTGTAGTAAACATTAGTTCTGTTCACTAAATTTTCCTGACTACCTACCTTTCTGACTACCTTCCCTGCCCTACTTTCACCAATAAAATGAGAGTGGAAGTGACTATCATTCCTGGGGGCCAAGCTCTATACCATGCTCTTTATTATTTACTTGAGTGAGGACGCTATAGAGAATACCCCAGCTCATCCACAGTGAAAAAGAGGCACGAGCAACAAATAGACTTTTGAAGTATTCCGATAACACAGACTCTACAAAGGGTCTAAGATTTTACCCTGTTTGCAAGCTAGCAAATTAGCCTGCTACAATTTCATGTACCTATATTAACAAAACACAAGACCCCTGAGCCAGAGGATTTTACTCTCAGCAAAATCAGCAGGTGAAGCCATTCCCCCCAATTTCTAAAGTGCCAAAGGATGAGAGTCAGTTGTTTACCTGTGCATGCAGGGGGTTGCACTACAGGAGAGGAAACACAAAACTGGAAGATTAGTTTTATATGGGACTGCTAGTACAGCTGCCTATACCTTCCTCCAGAGAAAGAGATCTTATTCATTAAGGAATTCTCTTCCTAGGGAGCGGGAAAGGAGTTTCTAGGTTATTATCCTGCAGTACAAGCAAATGTGTTAGAACAGTTTTCATCTCCAAGTCTTTCTAGGATATATTATCTCCAGCTCGCAAAGCATGTTTGCTTATCAAACATGTTATTAGCTCAGAAGGCCTGGTCTGCATGGTAATGGAGAAATCCCTGGAACATCATCTCCCGATACTACTATGATTTCGGGGTCATTTTGTCTAATTTTTTTTTTTACCTACTTAAAATAAAAATGTTTACATAATTCACACTTAAAAATTTTTTTCTAAAAACAAAACTCTATGACATGCCCTATGGATATTTATTACCCTAATTTTAATAACCTAACAAAAATATTAAGTTTATATACAAGCATCCACCTTGGCACAGAATATATCACCTAGGCAATTAGAGGTGGGCTCTTTTCCACACACATAAAATATATATATATATATATATATATATATATATATATATATATATGTCAAGTCTAAAACTAGCATAGGTGTTCAAAGGACTCTTGAAGTCTTACTAATCACTTGTGTGCTGGGGATGGATGCATTTTATCAAAATGTGTTGTTTATAGTGAAAGCAATATAAAAGGAGTAAGAAAATTGTCCTTATAAAATAGTTTTGACAATTTTACCCTTAGGTAACTGGATAAAAAGCAGCTAGAGATGGATTAAATTGTGAAGAAACCTGAGGAGGGACATAATTCTTGGATATAGATATAAGATGCCCTAAATTTTCTTGAACACAGGACCTTTTATCTCACAGAGCACATATTAAGATCCTGTGGAAATACTGTTCTGATAAAAGATATTACAAAGCACTAATAAGCATAACTAGACAGAAAAAAACATTAAAATATAATTCTATTTGGAAATAGGGAAACAAAGAACACATTTTCAGGAAATAAAAATTCTCAGGATTCAAGACAAGCCATACACAGTGAGATGAAGCTCTTCACCCACTTTGGACATATGGTTTCCTCCTCTAATCTCTCTTCTTCAAGTCTAGGGTGATGCTGTGGTCAAAGCAACATGATTTCAAAATTTAAAGATCTATGCTGAATTTGTGGTCAAATATACCAGATGTAGATGTTTTCAATACTTCCCTGTGTCAGTTATGATTGACTTGCACTCAGCTTTCATGCCCACCTACTTCAAATATGTCTTCCTGAATCATAAAGTTCTGAAAGCTAAAAAGTGAATTTCCCAAGAGTGTGCAATGAGGATTCTGGATATCAATCAATTTTACCAATAAAATACAGACATGCAAGATTTTTAAGGCAACTTCTTTTTTTCCTGATCCAAGGATAAGAACAAGACTAGACAAATTTCCTCTCAACTTTGTAAGAAGTATATGATTGAACATTGGAATGTGGAGACTGGCCACTGCTATCATCACTACCCACAGAGTTATAGACTGGAAAGTAGGACGTTACTGAAGAAACAACATACACTGTACCAAAGCAACAGGGAGATGGTCTCCAATGAATTCTAAATGATAATCTCTTCTCTCCCCGTATGGTAAAATAACACTTCCTTCCTCTATGTTCCCACAGTATACATAATTTGCATATAACCCACTTATGTCTGACTCCCACTATAAATTGTGAAACACTTTGAACAATATAGGACACTTTAGAATGGAGATGATTGATTGACTGATGCTTACCAAGGAAGTGCTACGAATATAACTAAACACAAAGGCCATAAGAACAGACGTGAATTCCAAAGGAAACTCGGGTGTTCTTACCAAGACAGAGTAAGTGGATACTGGGTAGTCACAAAAGCAAAAACTCACTACACTATGTTGCAACTGAAGATTTTCACAGAATTGTATTCTGTAATTTTCCTTTCTGCTTGTAATTTTGCCAAATATAAAAATATTATTTACTGCAATTCTGCACACATTAAGAAATGGTTGAGATGCCACTTACCACTAAGAAGCAGAACTGATAGAGAATAGAATCCAGTCAAAGTGTGAAAAAGAGATGACCATATAAGCGGGTAGGTACTGAAAGTAGAACTGAGTGTCACACATAATAATGAATTGCCTTTGAGGTACTGCCAGTATTTTAACATGTACCATATGGCATAATATAAATCTCTGATAAAAAGGACATGTGCAGAGCCTTCAAGGTTCTTCTTGTAAGACTGTTAGTCTATCTGGTGTATTCTCACAGAATCCCAGAGACTGGGTGGCTTATAAACAACAGAAATTTATTTTTCACAGCTCTGAAGGTGGGGAGTTCAAGATTAGGTACCAGCAGATTCAGCATCTGGTGAGAGCCTGCTTCCTGGTTCATAGGTGGCCAATTTCTTGCTGTATCCTCACATGGCAGAAGGGGACAAGGGAGTTCTCAGGGATCTCTCTATTTTTTTTTTTACCACCCCCCACCTTCCCCCATTGGAGTCTATACATTTGTTCTATACATCTATGTCTCTATTTCTGCCTTGCAAACCGGTTCATCTGTACCACTTTCCCATATTCCACATATATGCGTTAATATATGATATTTGTTTTTCTCTTTCTGACTTACTTCACTCTGTATGACAGTCTCTAGGTCCATCCACATCTCTACAAATGACCCAATTTCGTTCCTTTTTATGGCTGAGTAATACTCCATTGTATATATTACCACATCTTCTTTATTCATCCATCTACTGATGGGCATTTAGGTTGCTTCCATGACCTGGATATTGTTTTTTTGTTTTTTTTTTTTTGTGGTATGCGGGCCTCTTACATTTGTGGCCTCTCCCGTTGCGGAGCACAGGCTCCAGACGCGCAGGCTCAGCGGCCATGGCTCATGGGCCCAGCCGCTCCACAGCATGTGGGATCTTCCCGGACCGGGGCATGAACCCGTGTCCCCTGCATCGGCAGGCGGACTCTCAACCACTGCGCCACCAGGGAAGCCCCTGGATATTGTAAATAGTGCTGCAATGAACATTGGGGTGCATGTGTCTTTTTGAACTATGGTTTTCTCTGGTTATATGCCCAGCAGTGGGATTGTTGGAGCATATGGTAATTCTATTTTTAGTTTTTTAAGGAACCTCCATACTGTTCTCCATAGTGGCTGTATCAATTTACATTCCCACCAACAGTGAAAGAGTGTTCCCTTTTCTCCACACCCTCTCCAGCACTTATTGTTTGTAGAGTTTCTGATGATGTCCATTCTAAGCAGTGTGAGGTGACACCTCACTGCAGTTTTGATTTGAATTTCTCTAATAATTACTGATGTAGAGCAACTTTTCATGTGCTTCTTGGCCATCTGTATGTCTTCTTTGGAGAGATGTCTATTTAGGTCTTCTGCCCATTTTTTGATTGGGTTGTTTGTTTTTTTAATATTGAGCTGCATGAGCTGTTTATGTATATTGGAGATTAATCCTCTGTCTGTTGATTCATTGGCCAATACTTTCTCCCATTCTGAGGGTTGTCTTTTTGTTGACAGTTTCCTTTGCTGTGCAAAAGCTTTTAAGTTTCATTAGGTCCCATTTGTTTATTTTTGTTTTTATTTCCATTACTCTAGGAGATGGATCAAAAAAGATCTTGCTGTCATTTATGTCAGAGTGGTCTTCCTATGTTTTCCTCTAAGAGTTTTATAGTGTCTGGTCTTACATTTAGGTCTTTAATCCATATTCAGTTTATTTTTGTGTATGGTGTTAGGGAGTGTTCTAATTTCATTCTTTTACATGAAGCTGTCCAGTTTTCCCAGCACCACTTATTGAAGAAAACTGTCTTTTATCCATTGTATATCCTTGTCTCTTTTGTCATAGATTTGTTGACCATAGGTACATGGGTTTATCTCTGGGCTTCCTATCCTGTTCCATTGATCTATATTTCTGTTTTTGTGCAAGTACAATATTGTCTTAATTACTGTAACTCTGTAGTATAGTCTGAAGTCAGGGAGTCTGACTCCTCCAGCTCCAAATTTTTCCCTCAAGATTGCTTCGGCTATTCAGTGTCCTTTGTGTCTCCATACAAATTTTAAGACATTATTGCTCTAGTTCTGTAAAAAATGCCATTGTTAATTTGATACAGATTGCACTGAATCTGTAGATTGCTTTGAGTAGTATAGTCATTTTTACAATATTGATGCTTCCATTCCAAGAACATGGTATATCTCTCCATCTGTTTGTGTCATTTTTTATTTATTTCATCAGTGTCTTATAGTTTTCTAAGTACAGGTCTTTTACTAACTTAGGTAGGTTTATTCCTAGGTATTTTACTCTTTTTGTTGCAATGGTGAATGGGATTGTTTCCTTAATTTCTCGTTCTGATCTTTTGTTGTTAGTGTATAGAAATGCAAGACATTTCTGTGCATAAATTTTGTATCCTCAGTGCCGACTGGCACTCACCAGCCCGAGAGGCTTGTCTGCTCACCCGCCAGGGTGGGCGGGCTGAGGCTTGGGCTTCAGTCAGAGTGTAGGGAGAGGACTGGGGGCTTCAACACATCCCGCAGGGGGTTAGTGCACCATGGCAGGCTGGGAGGGAGTCCGGGGAAAAGTCTGGACCTGCCAAAGGGGCAAGAGACTTTTCTTCTTTCTTTTTTTCCTGGTGCGTGAGGAGAGGGGAATAAGAGCGCTGCTTAAAGGAGCTCCAGAGACGGGCGAGAGCCGCGGTTAACAGCAGGACCCCAGAGACGGGCATGAGAAGCTAAGGCTGCTGCTGCCGCCACCAAGAAGCCTGTGTGCGAGCACAGGTCACTATCCACACCTCCCTTCAGGGGAGCCTGTGCAGCCCGCCACTGCCAGGGTCCAGGGATCCAGGGACAATTTCCCAGGGAGAATGCACAGGGCTCCACAGGCTGGTGCAAAGTCCTGTCTGCCTCTGCTGCCGCAGGCTCGTCCCACGCTCCGTGCCCTTCAATCCCCCTGGCCTGAGTGAGCCAGAGACCCTGAGTCAGCTGCTCCTTTAACCCTGTCCTTTCTGAGTGAAGAATAGACACCCTACATGCAGAGGAGGGTCCAAATCCAAAGCTGAGCCCCGGGAGCTGTGCGAACAAAGAAGAGAAAGGGAAATATCTCCCAGCAGCCTCAAGAGCAGCAGATTAAATTGCCACAAGCAACTTGATGTACCCTGCATCTATGGGATACATGAATAGACAACGAATCATCCCAAATTGAGGAGATGGACTTTGAGAGCAAGATTTATTTATTTTTCCCCTTTTCCTCTTTTTGTGAGTGATTATGTGTATTCTTCTGTGGGAGATTTTGTCTGTATAGCTTTGCTTTCACCATTTGTCCTAGGGTTCTATCTGTCCATTTTTTTTTGTTCTTTTTTAACTTAAAAAAACTTTTTATCTTAATAAATAATTTTTATTTTAATAACCTTATTTTATTTTATCTTATTCTATTTTATCCTCTTTATTTCTTTCTTCCTTCCTTCTTTCTTTCTTTCTACTTTTCCTCCCTTTTATTCTGAGCCGTGTGGATGAAAGGTTCTTCGTGTTCCCAAAGATCTCCATGTCAACACCAGCACCCAGCTTCACTCAACGACCAGCAAGCTACAGTGCTGGACACGCTATGCCAAACAACTAGCAAGACAGGAACACAACCCCACCCATTAACAGAGAGGCTGCCTAAAATCATAATAAGTCCACAGACACCTGAAAACACACCACCAGACATGGACCTGCCCACCCGAAAGACAAGATCCAGCCTCATCCAGCAGAACACAGGCACTAGTCCCCTCCACCAGTAAGCATACAAAACCTACTGACCAACTTTAGCCACTGGTGACAGACACGAAAAACAATGGGAACTACGAACCTGAAGCCTGCAAAAAGGAGACCCCAAACACAGTAAGATAGGCAAAATGAGAAGACAGAAAAACACACAGCAGATGAAGGAGCAAGATAAAAACCCACCAGACCTAACAAATGAAGAGGAAATAGGCAGTCTATCTGAAAAAGAATTCAGAATAATGATAGTAAAGATGATCCAAAACCTTGGTAATAGATTTAACAAGGACCTAGAAGAACTGAAGATGAAACAAGCAACAATGAACAACACGATAAATGAAATTAAAAATACTCTAGATAGGAAAAATAACAGAATAACTGAGGTAGAGGAACAGATAAGTGACCTAGTGGAAATAACTACTGCAGAACAGAATAAAGAAAAAAGAATGAAAAGAACAAAGGAAAGTCTCAGAGACCTCTGGGACAATATTAAATGTACCAACATTCGAATTATAGGAGTCCCAGAAGAAGAAGAGAAAAAGAAAGGGACTGAGAAAAAATTTGAAGAGCTTATATTTGAAAACTTCCCTAATAAGGGAAAGGAAATAGTTAATCAAGTCCAGGAAGCACAGACAGTCCCATACAGGATAAATCCAAGGAGAAACACGCCAAGACACATACTAATCAAACTATCAAAAATGAAATACAGGGCTTCCCTGGTGGCACAGTGGTTGAGAGTACGCCTGTCGACGCAGGGGACATGGGTTCATGCCCTGGTCCGGGAAGATCCCACATGCCGCTGAGTGGCTGGGCCCATGAGCCGTGGCCGCTGAGCCTGCATGTCCGGAGCCGGTGCTCCACAATGAGAGAGGCCACAACAGTGAGAGGCCCGTGTACTGCAAAACAAACAAACAAACAAACAAAAAACTTAAATACAAAGAAACCATATTAAAAGCAGCAAGGGAAAAACAACAAATAACACACAAGGGAATCCCCATAAGGTTAACAGCTGATCTTTCAGCAGAAACTCTTCAAGCCAGAAGGGACTGGCAGGACTTATTTAAAGGGATGAAGGAGAAAAACCTGCAACCAAGATTACTCTACCCAGCAAGATCTCATTGAGATTTGATGGAGAAATTAAAACCTTTACAGACAAGCAAAAGCTGAGAGAGTTCAGCACCACCAAACCAGCTTTACAACAAATGCTAAAGGAACTTCTCTAGGCAAGAAACACAAGAGAAGGAAAAGACCTACAATATCAAACCCAAAACAATTAAGAAAATGGAAATAGGAACATACATATTGATAATTACCTTAAATGTAAACGGATTAAATGTTCCCACCAAAAGACACAGACTGGATGAATGGATACAAAAACAAGACCCATATATATGCTGTCTACAAGAGACCCACTTCAGACCTAGAGACACATACAGACTGAAAGTAAGGGGATGGAAAAATATATTCCATGCAAATGGAAATCAAAAGACATCAGGAATAGCAACTCTCATATAAGACAAAATAGACTTTAAAATAAAGACTATTAGAAGAGACACAAAAGAACACTACATAATGATCAAGTGGTCGATCCAAGAAGAAGATATAACAATTGTAAATATTTATGCACCCAACACAGGAGCACCTCAATACATAAGGCAAATACTAACAGCCATAAAAGGGGAAATCGACAGTAACATATTCATAGTAGGGGACTTTAACACCCCACTTTCACCAATGGACAGATCATCCAGAATGAAAATAAATGAGGAAACACAAGCTTTAAATGATACATTCAACAAGATGGACTTAATTGATATTTAGAGGACATTCCATCCAAAAACAACAGAATACACATTTTTCTCAAGTGCTCATGGAACATTTTCCAGGACAGATCATATCTTGGGTCATAAATCAAGCCTTGGTAAATTTAACAAAATTGAAATTGTATCAAGTATCTTTTCCGACTACAACGCTATGAGACTAGATACCAATTACAGGAAAAGATCTGTAAAAAATACAAACACATGGAGGCTAAAGAATACACTACTTAATAACAAAGTGATCACTGAAGAAATCAAAGAGGAAATCAAAAAATACCTAGAAACAAATGACAATGCAGACACGATGACCCAAAACCTATGGGATGTAGCAAAAGCAATTCTAAGATGGAAGTTTATAGAAATACAATCCTACCTTAAGAAACAGGAAACATCTCGAATAAACAACCTAAACTTCCACCTAAAGCAATTAGAGAAAGAAGAACAAAAAAACCCCAAAGTTAGCAGAAGGAAAGAAATCATAAAGATCAGATCAGAAATAAATGAAAAAGAAATGAAGGAAACGATAGCAAAGATCAATAAAAGTAAAAGCTGGTTCTTTGAAAAGATAAACAAAATTGATAAACCATTAGCCAGACTCAACAAGAAAAAAGGGAGAAGACTCAAACAGAATTAGAAACGAAAAAGGAGAGGTAGCAACTGACACTGCAGAAATACAAAAGATCATGAGAGATCAGTACAAGCAACTCTATGCCAATAAAATGGACAACCTGGAAGAAATGGACACATTCTTAGAAATGCACAACCTGCCAAGACTGAATCAGGAAGAAATAGAAAATCTGAACAGACCAATCACAAGCACTGAAATTGAAACTGTGATTAAAAATCTTCCAACAAACAAAAGCCCAGGACCACATGGCTTCACAGGTGAATTCTATCAAACATTTAGAGAAGAATTAACACCTATCCTTCTCAAACTCTTCCAAAATAGAGCAGAGGGAGGAACACTCCCAAATTCATTCTACGAGGCCACCATCACCCTGATACCAAAACCAGACAAGGATGTCACAAAGAAAGAAAACTACAGGACAATATCACTGATGAACATAGATGCAAAAATCCTCAACAAAATACTAGCAAACAGAATCCAACAGCACATTAAAAGGATCATACACCATGATCAAGTGGGGTTTATTCCAGGAATGCAAGGACTCTTCAATACATGCAAATCAATCAACGTGATACACCATATTAACAAATTGAAGGAGAAAAACCGTATGATCATCTCAATAGATGTGGAGAAAGCTTTCGACAAAATTCAACACCCTTGTATGATAAAAACCCTGCAGAAAGTAGGCATACAGGGAACTTTCCTCAACATAATAAAGGCCATATATGACAAACCCACAGCCAACATCATCCTCAATGGTGAAAAACTGAAAGCATTTCCACTAAGGTCAGTAACAAGACAAGGTTGCCCTCTCTCTCCACTCTTATGCCACATAGTTTTGGAAGTTTTAGCCACAGCAATCAGAGAAGAAAAGGAAATAAAAGGAATCCAAATCGGAAAAGAAGAAGTAAAGCTGTCACTGTTTGCAGATGACATGATACTATACATAGAGAATCCTAAAGATGCTACCAGAAAACTACTAGAGCTAATCAATGAATTTGGTAAAGTAGCAGGATACAAAGTTAATGCACAGAAAT
>RJWK010048588.1:0-16888 GCA_004363435.1 Platanista minor
TAATCAAATTGGCAAAAATTAAAGACAAAGAAAAATTATTGAAAGCAGCAAGGGAAAAATGACAAATAACATACAAGGGAACTCCCATAAGGTTAACAGCTGATTTCTCAGCAGAAACTCTACAAGCCAGAAGGGAGTGGCATGATATACTTAAAGTGATGAAAGGGAAGAACCTACAACCAAGATTACTCTACCTGGCAAGGATTGCATTCAGATTCGATGGAGAAATCAAAAGCTTTACAGACAAGCAAAAGCTAAGAGAATTTAGCACCACCAAACCAGCCCTACAACGAATGCTAAAGGAACTTCTCTAAGTGGGAAACAGAGGAGAAGAAAAGGACCTACAAAAACAAACACAAAACAATTAAGGAAATGGTCATAGGAGCATACATATTGATAATTACCTTCAATGTGAATGGATTAAATGCTCCAACCAAAAGACACAGGCTTGCTGAATGGATACAAAAACAAGACCCATCTATATGCTGTCTACAAGAGACCCAATTCAGACCTAGGGACACATACAGACTGAAAGTGAGGGGATGGAAAAAGATATTCCATGCAAATGGAAATCAAAAGAAAGCTGAAGTAGCAGTACTCATATCAGATAAAATAGACTTTAAAATAAAGAATGTTACAAGAGACAAGGAAGGACACTACATAATAAGGGATCAATTCAAGAAGAAGATATAACAATTATAAATATATATGCACCCAACATAGCACCTCAATACATAAGGCAACTGCTAACAGCTATAAAAGAGGAAATCGACAGTAACACAGTAATAGTGGGGGACTTTAACACCTCACTTACACCAACGGACAGACCATCCAAAATGAAAATAAATAAGGAAACAGAAGCTTTAAATGACACAGTAGACCAGATAGATTTAATTGATATTTGTAAGACATTCCATCCAGAAACAGCAGATTACACTTTCTTCTCAAGTGCACATGGAACATTCTCCAGGATAGATCCACCTTGGGTCACAAATCAAGCCTCGGTAAATTTAAGAAAATTGAAATCATATCAAGCATCTTTTCTGACCACAACGCTGTGAGATTAGAAATGAATTACAGGGAAAAAAAAACATAAAAAACACAAGCACATGGAGGCTAAACAATACGTTACTAAATAACCAAGAGATCACTGAAGAAATCAAAGAGGAAATCAGAAAATACCTAGAGACAAATGACAATGAAAACACGATGATCTGAAACCTATGGGATGCAGCAAAAGCAGTTCTAAGAGGGAAGTTTATAGCTATACAAGCCTACCTCAAGATACAAGAAAAATCTCAAATAAACAATCTAATGTTACACCTAAAGGAACTAGAGAAAGAAGAACAAACAAAACCCAAAGTTAGCAGAAGGAAAGAAATCATAAAGATCAGAGCAGAAATAAATGAAATAGAAACAAAGGAAACAATAGCAAAGATAATAAAACTAAAAGCTGGTTCTTTGAGAAGATAAACAAAGTTGATAAACCGTTAGCCAGACTCATCAAGAAAAACAGGGAGAGGACTCAAATCAATAAAATTAGAAATGAAAAAGGAGAAGTTACAATAGACACCGCAGAAATACAAACCATTCCTAAGAGACTACTACAAGCAACTCCATGCCAATAAAATGGACAACCTAGAAGAAATGGACAAATTCTTCGAAAGGTATAACCTTCAAGACTGAACCAGGAAGAAATAGAAAATATGAACAGACCAATCACAAGTAATGAAATTGAAACTGTGATTAAAAATCTTCCAACAAACAAAAGACTAGATGGCTTCACAGGTGAATTCTGTCAAACATTTGCAGAAGAGCTAACACCCATTCTTCTGAAACTCTTCCAAAAAATTGCAGAGAAAGGAACACTCCCAAACTCATTCTATGAGACCACCATCACCCTGATACCAAAACCAGACAAAGATACTACAAAAAAAGAAAGTTACAGACCAATATCACTGATGAATATAGATGCAAAAATCCTCAACAAAACACTATCAAACAGAATCCAACAACACATTAAAAGGATCATACACTGTGATCAAGTGGGATTTATCCCAGGGATGCAAGGATTCTTCAATATACGTAAATCAGTCAATGTGATACACCATATTAACAAATTGAAGAATTAAAAACTATATGATCATCTCAATAGATGCAGAAAAAGCTTTTGACAAAATTCAACACCCATTTATGATAAAAAACTCTCCAGAAAGTGGCATCGAGGGAACCTACCTCAACATAATAAAGACCATATATGACAAACCCACAGGAAACATCATTCTCAGTGGTGAAAAACTGAAAGCATTTCCTGTCCGATCAGGAGCAAGACAAGGATGTCCACTCTCACCACTATTATTCAACATAATTTTGGAAGTCCTAGCCATGGCAATCAGAGAAGAAAAAGAAGTAAAATGAATCCAAATTGGAAAAGAAGGAGTAAAACTGTCACTGTTTGCAGATGACATGATACTATACATAGAGAATCCTAAAGATGCCACCAGAAAACTCCTAGAGCTAATCAATGAATCTGATAAAGTTGCAGGATACAAAATTAACGCACAGAAATTTCTTGCATTCCTATACGCTAATGATGAAAAATCTGAAAGAGAAATTACGGAAACACTCCCATTTACCATTGCAACAAGTAGAATAAAATACCTAGGAATAAACCTACCTAGGGAGACAAAAAAGCTGTATGCAGAAAACTATAAGGCACTGATGAAAGAAATTAAAGATGATACCAACAGATGGAGAGATATACCATGTTCTTGGATTGGAAGAATCAATATTGTGAAAATGACTATACTACCCAAAGCAATCTTCAGATTCAATGCAATCCCTATCAAATTACCAATGGCATTTTTTATGGAACTAGAACAAAAAATCTTAAAATTTGTATGGAGACACAGAAGACCCCGAATAGCCAAAGTAGTCTTGTGGGAAGAGAACAAAGCTGGAGGAGTCAGACTCCCTGACTTCAGACAATACTACAAAGCTACAGTAATCAAGGCAATATGGTACTGGCACAAAAACAGAAACATAGATCAATGGAACAAGATAGAAAGCCCAGAGATAAACCCACACACATATGGTCGACTAATCTATGACAAAAGAGGCAAGGATATACAATGGAGAAAAGACAGTCTCTTCAATAAGTGGTGCTGGGAAAACTGGATAGCTACATGTAAAAGAATGAAATTAGAACATTCCCTAATACCATACACAAAAATAAATTCAAAATGACAAACGTATGGACACCAAGGGGGGAAATCGGTGGGGTGGTGGTGGTGGTGATGGTTTGATGAATTGGGCGATTGGGATTGACATGTATACACTGATGTGTATAAAATTGATGACTAATAAGGACCTGCTGTATAAGAAAATAAATAAAATTCAAAAATTCAACAAAACAGAAAATATGGAATTGCGGTCCTTCTTCCAATGACTAATTTTTGCTTTACTAAGATCAAGTTTATATTCCATTGCTGTTTCCATTCCTTTTTTATATATAGTAGCTTTTCATATGAATGCTAAATCATAGTATAATCTTCCTGAAGACATTTTAAAAGACAATTCAACTCATTTGTTTATAGCACGATGCATATCACTAACCAGAGATACCACAGTAGGAACAGTTCTGACCTAGTTTGTATAGGCACAGCTCCATCACGACTGGCCAGCAGTTATTACAGGATACAATCAATGTCAGACTTACATTGGGGCTGAGGAGCCTCATGGGGAAAAATAAAACTTGACCCACATCCAAAATAGTCAGATTGGGTGGGTTCAAAAATGGGACCTGGGGCGTGAGGATGCGAGTTGAGCTGTAGAAGTCACATTGCAGGAAGCAGTGGCAAAGTCCCTGTTGAGGGAGCTCTCCTATGAGTTCTGGCTGTATAATCAGACTCAGACTCAGTGACAGGCATATGGGTAAGGGAAGAGGACCCAGTAACCCTGCTGTGTTGATCCCTCCACCTTACCTAAGTATAACACAGAGGAGAGAAGGCTTGTCCTCATTTTACATGGGCTGGTGTGGTAATAAAAGATGAAGTGCAGCTATGGTCTTAGATGGGCAGATGCTTGTAGAGAAAAGTGCTGGTTACTGAGAACACCTTGACTCAGGAAGAAAGAGATTACTGGCAGCCTGGACTAATTCAAAGATGCATGATGCATACACTTCTTGGGGACTGTCCAAATATTTATTAAGCAATTCTTGTATAGAAGGTATTGTGCTTTTTAAAGTATTGAAATTCCTGCATGAGCCAAATTCCTGCATAGCTCTAACAAGGGTAGAAATGTAATGTGGCCTCCTCTGTAGCCATGGAATGATGATGCTTAACAGGAGTTGGATTACCCCTTTCAGTATTAAATCTCTCAGAATTTACAAAGAGACAGCAAAGAAATGGATTTTTCCTGTCCTTTTATCTAATAGATAGATTTTGCAATTAAATCCTGAATTTGTTTTCCTCCAGTTTAATTGGGATGTAATTGGCATACAGTACTGTGTAAGTTTAAGGTATGCATCATAATGATTGAGTTATATATATTGTGAAATGTTTACCACCATAAGTTTAGTTAACATCCGTCATCTTGTATAGATAGAAAAAAAGAATAGAAAACAAAAAAGAAAAAAAATATTTCTTGCCCTTGTGATGAGAACTTTTAGGATCTACTCTCTTAACAACTTTCAAATATACCATACATCAGTGTTAACTGTAGTCATCATGTTGTACATTATATCCTTAGTACTTATTTATCTTATAACTGGAAGTTAGTACCACCTTCATCCATTTCCCTCTCCCCCCAACCCCCTGCCTCTGGTAACCACAAATCTGGTCTCTTTTTTCTATGAGTTTTTTTTTTTTTAAGAGTCCATATATAAGTAAGATCATAGTGTATTTTACTTTCTCTGTCTGACATGTTTCACTTAGCATAATGCCCTCATGGTCCATCCATGTTGTTGCAATTGGCATAATTTCCTTCTTTTTATGCTTGAATAATATTCCATTACCTGTCTATCTGTCAACTTCTTTATCTGTTCATCTATCGATGGACACTTGGGTTGTTTCTATATCTTGCCTATTGTAAATAATGCTGCTATGAACAGGAGAGTGCAGATAACTCTTTAACATAGTGTTTGTGTTTCCTTCAGATGTATTCCCAGAAGTGGAATTGCTAGATTGTGTGTATGTTCTGTTTTTAATTTTTTGAGGAACCTCCATGCTGTTTTCTATAGTGGCTGCAACAATTTACATTCCCACCAACAGTGCACCTGGGTTCCATCTTCTCCACATCCTCATCAACATTTGTTACCCCTTGCCTTCTTGATGGTAGCCGTTCTGACATGTGTGAGGTGATATCTCATTGTGGATTTGATTTTCATTTTCCTTATGCTTAGTGATTTTGAGCACGCTTCCATGTACCTGTTGGCTATTTGTATATCTTCTTTGGAAAAATGTTTATTCTAAATCCTGAATTTGGATGCTACCTTTATATATAGAGGAATCATCCGTGAGTGGATAAATGAGAAGAAAGTTTCAGATCTCAACATGTCGGTCCCGCTGGTGTGTTGCTAAATGCTTAAAATTTCTCCGTCAGAGATTCCTTCCTACCCCTGTTTCTGGGATCTCTTTTATAATCAAATTATTCTAAGAGAGATATTGTGTTAATACAGTACATGCTACCCATTGGAATTCAGTCATTAAGACCACAGTGTGGATTACTTTCACAGATGACTGTCCTCCGGGATGGTAGATGAACAGATATGATGACACAGACAGCTTTAAGTAAGGTAAGAGGACTAAAAGGCATATGAAGAAGAGGGCTGATGAGAACTGAGATAAAACTTAATTTTAAACTTGTTGCAACAAAGAGACCACAAAATACAATGGCTCAAGGAATAGAGAGGTTTATTTCTTTTTCACATAAAGAGTCCAAGGTGGATGTCCAGGTTTATGGGCTACTCCATTTCATAAAGACTTATCATTCAGGAACGAGGTTTCTTTCATCATGTAACTTCTTTTGCTACCATATATAACAACCTGTCCTTTTCAAAACCAGTCCAAGTTGTAAGTACCAGACGTCTAGAGCGGTGTTGCCCAGGAGAACTTTTACAATGATGGAGATGTTCTCTGTCTGCATTGTTTTTAGTAAGGTAGCCACTAGCTACATTTGGCTATTTAGCACTTGAAATATGGCTAGCATGACTGATAGACTCAGTTCTCAATTTGTTAAATTTAATTTTAAATAGCTACATGTGGCTAATAGTAACACATTGGACAGCACAGAGCTGGATAGTAGGCAAATATATTAAACTGTAAGTTCAGGAGGGCAGGGTTTACACATGTGGCACTGCTATATTCCGGTGTCTTTCATGGTGCCTGGACCATGAGGGAGAATTAGTTCACCATTTTATCATGCTCTTAGAGACACACCCAGACATGGTAACAAGTCCTCAATATGGTGGGGAGCAAAGATTTTTGGTAGGTATGGTAGATAGTCATTGAACTTCTTCCAGTCAGTTATACTGGCAGCAGATGTGAGTCTCAAGGTGAAAGGGGTTTAGATCTATCTGTGGATTTTTTTTTTTTCTGACTGTCATCCTTCATTTTTTGCAGTTTCTTTGACAATAACCCACAAGATAAACTTACTAAATTTTTGTTTAATCATATTAGTTTTACTGGCATGGCAAATTGAGATTTTTCCTTGTTTTTCAGTCTGTTAGAGTCACTTGTATTTTATTTTAAAGTAATTTATATTCAAAGGAAATATCTTTAACCATGTTTTTTGTTCAGAAAACCTGCACAGTCCCTTAAAGAAATAGAGTTAATTAACCCTAGTTGGTGAGATCACAGTGAGATATAAATTGGTAGTTAAGAGTAATCTCCTTTGAGAACTGTGGTTTACCACATGATAGAACACACACAATTTTCTACCATAAACAGTTTAAATAAATAGTTTCCTATAGAAAACAGTCTTGTGCCAAGGTTATAAATCAACCATTCTTGGAACTCTTAAAACAAACCCTTACATATTAGGAAAGATCTTTTCCCTGTTAGCAAATAAGCTGACACAGAAATTCAACTTTAAAATAACAAGTTAAAGAATACGTATACATTTATTTTAAGTTTTAGGACAAGTATGTAAAATTCTACTAAAGTTTTCCTTATCTGTCTAATAAGACATAATGGCTAGCTAAGCATGTACCTTCTCAAAGAGCTTGTTTGAGCCATATTTCATTGTTTCAAGGTTTCATTAAATCCATGAAATTTTTGGCTTCAGTTATACTTTTAAAACCAAGGTTCTGTAAGATCTAAGAAAAACACACCAAAGTAACTAAAAAAGAGTACAAAGAAAATGAGAGGGAAAGCACACTCAGCAAATGCAAAGAAAATGAAAACAGGAGTGATACTACAATTTTCTAGAATGTGGAACTCAAATCTCAAAGAATTAAGTGGGATATAGAGGGTTATAATGTAATGGTAAAGAATATAACCTACAAAGATGTTACCATTTTTTTTTTTTTTTTTTTTTTTTTGCTTTACGCGGGCCTCTCACTGTTCTGGCCTCTCCCGTTGCAGAGCACAGGCTCTGGACGCACAGGCTCAGTGGCCATGGCTCATGGGCCCAGCCGCTCCGGGGCATGTGGGATCTTCCCGGACCCAGGGCATGAACCCGCGTCCCCTGCATCGGCAGGCAGACTCTCAACCACTGTGCCACCAGGGAAGCCCAGAAGTGGAGTTTTGAGGTCAAATATATGATGTGGGACAAAGCCAAAACTGAAAAGGGATTGTCATGAAGTGTGAAAAATAAACCTACATTGTTGTAAGTAGAGATTTTGGGGGTATTTTCTTTTTTACTCCAGCACAACCTTGGGTACACTCAACATCTTATTTTAATCTAGAAAGTAATAGTAACCTTTCTAATGTTTCACTATGTAGTTTGCCGAAGGCTTCTGTCAGTCATCCATTATCAAATTAGCTGCTATAATTAAGGAAAGTCAAATTCATTAGAAAGTTATTGAATTCATTTATGGTGTCTTATCCTGTATTTTTCCAGTCAATTAGAATTAAGATATAATCCCTCCATCATGAAAGTGAGGTGAAATTTACTAATTGTTTTTTGTCATCCTTCAAAATGATCTTTGGGTTTTCCTCCTTTAATCTGTGCATGTAAATTTTTCTAATACTAAAACATCCTTAAATAAGCCCTACTTAGTCATTGTGTATTATTATTTAATAAAAGGCTGAATTTAATATGTTAATGCTTAAAATACTATATATTTGTTCTGTATTCTTTTCATATTAGCCTATGCTTTTCTTTATTTTATTCTTGTACAGTTTGGGCATCTCAGTTATGCTAGTCTTGAAAAAACCTTTTTCAGTTCTCTGCAACAGTTTAAATATGACAAGGATTATCTATTCTTTGAAGAGAGAGTCCCTCTGGAATATAGCTACTTATCAACTTTTTCAGTATAGTCTACATTTAAAGACCATTTAGTTTTTCTTTTTCTTTTAAAATCAACTTTGATAATTTGTATTTCCTGGAAGAGGCTACAAAGTGTCCTATAAGT
This sequence comes from Platanista minor, assembly GCA_004363435.1. NCBI lineage: Eukaryota > Metazoa > Chordata > Mammalia > Artiodactyla > Platanistidae > Platanista > Platanista minor. Next base: position 8,576 of record RJWK010048588.1, read on the forward strand.
TTAGAGGTTTTAATGTGTAACTTTTTTATATATTTTTACAAAATGTTGTATTTGATTTTCTCTTTAATTCAAATACTAGTTCGAAGACTGTTTTCAACTTTCTACGGTGTGGCTGGGCTGCTCCATATGCCCTGCCTCTCTCATCCTTTTGTTTAAAATTCTGTGGTCGGAATGGAGCCTCTGATATTTATTAACACAAGAGTTCCAAACTTTTCAAGTATGAGAATCTCACTTTAACAATTAAAAAACAAAAACAAAACAAAACAAACTGTGCACTTCTTGATACAGAGAATTTGTATTTTAATACTTATTGCGAAAATATAAGTTACTGGAAATTAAATAGTTCTTTTAAATACCTAAGAATTTACCTAATCACAATGGAACCTAACACATATGGAAGACAGTAGTATGTGTAGTTATGTGTAGGGGTACTATTTTGTATTTCTGCCAGGAGCCTAATACTCACCGAGATTTACAGACCTCTTGCAGAAGTTGTTTAGCCCCAGGTCCCAGGCCCACAGGCTGAGAACTGCTGTTCTGATATTCTACTCTTCCTCTGTTGAGACTGCTTACCTGCCTCCTGCTGCTTATGTCATTCCTTGGGCTTGAATGTTCTTTCCCCCCAACCCCAGCTTTACTGAGGTATGATGGATATATAAAATTGTGTAAGCTTAAGGTGTACAATGTGTTGCTTTGATACATTTGTACCTTGTGAAATGGTTGCCACAGTAGCATTAGTTAACACTTCAATCAAATCACATAATGACTTTTTTTTTTTTTGGTAGTGAAAACATTTAAGATCTACTCTCTTAGCAACTTTCAAGCATATACAAGAGTTTTTTTGTGTGTGTGTTTTTTTTTTTTCGGGGGGTATGCAGGCCTCTCACTGCAGTGGCCTCTCCCATTGCGGGTCACAGGCTCCGGATGCGCAGGCTCAGCGGCCATGGGTTACGGGCCCAGCCGCTCCGCGGCACGAACCCGTGTCCCCTGCATCGGCAGGCAGACTCTCAACCACTGCGCCACCAGGGAAGCCCAGAAGTGGAGTTTTGAGGTCTCAGTTTCTTAAGAAATAGAGATAATAATACCTACCTGTCAATGTTTTGTGATGAACATGAGACATGTATCATTATTATCAGTCTGATAGATTTTTAGATGATTTAAAATCTCCAACATTAAGAGGCTAAGAGGAAACTACTAGGTGTGGAGGGATTTCTATGGAATGACATTTCAAAACATTGTGTGAATTGAAAATTAGACCCAGAACTGAAAGGACTGACCTGCTTGGTTAACACAATTCTCCTGCATTGGTCTGCCAGACCAGTGATTTTCTGGTTCAACATTTCTGGTATTCATAGCCTTTCCAGACAGTTAAATGATGGTGAACAGGTTGTTTTTTGTCTATGCCTACTGAGCTGTTTGCCTACTGTCACCAACTCTTTTATTTCAACAGTGCGTCTACCTACCCATCCAATCAGCATCTGTTGAGCACCTACATATTCAAAGTGCTATTAGCAGTAATAATAGCTACAATTTTTTTGAGCATCAACCATATAGTAGCCACTATACCAAAAATTTTATGTGCTTTCTCTCAATTTTCACAACGAACTTATGGTATAGTCTGTTATTTATCCTTATTCCACAGAAGAGGATCTTGAGTATACACTTGGCGCAGAATCTTTTAGAAAGAAATGATGAAACCAAGATTTCAAGCCAAATCATCTTGCTCTAGAGCCCTCTCCGTTAACTATTATAATACCCTACTTCCTCTGACTTTACTGTCCTTAAATCACGTGCATCCAGGAAGAAACACAACAGGAAGAAACACAGTAGTGTTTGCAGGAAGAAACACAGCAGTGACCAAAAGAAAAGCAAAATAATTCTCTCTTGATTACAAAAATCTCCTTTCTCACTGTTCTTCAAGGGATCAACAAAGTCAATTTTTTGTTCTGTTTGTGCAGGCTTATATTTATTTTGACTTTCTGTTTCAGATTTTGTTTATCAGTAGTTACAACTTTAGAGAATGGTAGAGATAATTTTTTGGCTTTTCAATTTTCAATTCTGTAACTTTTTAATGCTGTGGCTGTGTTCATCTAAGCACTACTGAATGGTATGACTCTGAAATATTAATCCAATTCCAATTTGCTCCCTTAGCCTAGTTATTTCCCCCACTATTACAGTTGAAAACAGTTCCTTAGTGTTTTCACCAGAAGTGGTCTGTCTATTCTTGGTCAGATTGGCCCTTCACAGTCGAGCCAGTTTTTTGGCGATTGCCTTAGAAGTGCCTCGTTCAGTTTACCAGGCAGAAAATATTGCAAGTTATTGGGGATTTCTGAAATGTCATAGGGATGATGAACATCTTGTCTTCCGAGTTCTGCATATCAAAATTGGCTCTAAAATGTGAAGCACTACTCAGGTGTGTGGTGTTGCCTTTCCCTAATAGATTATTTAAAGTTTTTATCAGTCATGACAGATTTAGAGGGTGAGGTTATCTTGTAAATCTTTAGTACAGATTGAGGCAATAAATTAAAACACCACAGTAAGCAGCTTCCATATTGGCTTAAACAAATCATTAAATGATTACAAACAGAATGAACAAAGAATGAACAATTCCACAGGTCAACATGAAGGATACAGAAAAACCAGTACATTAAATTCTAAACCTTACTTTTTTTTTTTTTTAAAGAAATCAGGTTTTCTACTAAAGTGGTTTTTATGTATTTGAAGCTCTGAGGAATAAAATAAATTGATTTATAATCATTCTTTTTCAGGTGAATGATAAGGAATAAATGAAAAATATTAGTTGTTGATATATACTGAGGAGGAAAAGAACTATAATCAATTAGTATTTATTGAATACTAATGAATGCTCAGCACAGTAACTTGATAGGGCATTAGTCATTTATCATCAAATTTCAAAAGCTTGTAGATTGGAGGGAAAATTTGTAGGTTAGAGGAAAAAATGCCTAATCCTCAAAGTTTCCGTACAAGAACTAGTCACAGTTGAACTATTCCTATATAAAGCTATAATAAAATTTTGTTTTTTACGTTAGTGTTTTCATGATGGAGAACATGCCATTAAAATGTATTTGAGGGGCTTCCCTGGTGGCACAGTGGTTGAGGGTCCGCCTGCCGATGCAGGGGACACGGGTTCGTGCCCCGGTCCGGGAAGATCCCACATGCCGCGGAGCGGCTGGGCCCGTGAGCCATGGCCGCTGAGCCTGCGCGTCCGGAGCCTGTGCTCCGCAACGGGAGAGGCCACAACAGTGAGAGGCCCGCGTACCGCAAAAAAAAAAAAAAAAAGATGTATTTGATATTTATGAAGGCACTATCACTACTACCACAGGATAATCTATTAATATTAGTGATCGTAAGGTTAATGAGATTGTAGGATTTATCTAGTTCTTGTGTAAAAATAGTCCAGTGACATTGGCTATGCATACTCTTCTTGATTTTTATTGTAGATTTGTTAGCATGTAAACAAATATTTTTCTGGTACAACCATTGCATGTGGTAAGATTATGTTCTTCATCCCTATAAGAACAAGTCAGACAGAGTAAATTCTCACATGGCTAATTTAAAGGCTTTCCATCAAACTCAGCACCATGAATAGGATGTTAGTGCTAACCAGCAGGACAGTTACTTCCGTGGATGATGCCATAAAGAGATATTCATGGTTTCAGAAGAAATCACCTCTAGTTCATAAGTCAGGGAATATATTATGACATACAGGACATGGGGGAGAAAGTAAACCAAGAGATTTATTAAAGCATTAATTTCCAGAGGTAAATTGATTTTGCATATATATTGAGTTTTTCATACTTTTCATATATATGATAGTCTAGTAGAATATTCTCTATGGTATTTCCACATCATACATTTAGAAAATATTTTTATGGGGAAAAACTTTTATATTTGAGTAAAGATCTGTTTTACTAACATTTTGCAGTGAGTTTATGTTATGCAATTAGCTTTGTTGCTAGGCAGCCCCAATAGCAGTTTTGATGTGTAATTTGCTTGAAACTATTAAAAGGGCTTTGCTGAAGTGTTTTTTTTTTAATTTAATTAACTCTATTTATTTTTGGCTGCGTTGGGTCTTTGTTGCTGCATGTGGGCTTTCTTTAGTTGCCTCGAGTGGAGGCTACTCTTACTCTTAGATGCGGTGCGTGGGCTTCTCATTGCAGTGGCTTTTCTTGTTGCAGAGCATGGGCTCTAGGTGTGGGCTTCACTAGTTGTGGCACGTGGGCTCAGTAGTTGTGGCACGCGGGCTCTAGAGCACAGGCTCTGTAGTTGTGGTGCATGGGCTTAGTTGCTCCACGGCATGTGGGATCTTCCGGGACCAGGGCTCAAACCCATGTCCCCTGCATTGGCAGGTGGATTCTTAACCACTGCACCACCAGGAAAGCCCTTTGCTGAAGTTCTGAAACCAACTGAATTAGCCATAGAGAGCATTAGGTGTTGCTGTTTTAATGAACTGAAGCTTTGTGTTTGGGATTAAGTTTAGTGAAACCAAAATAATTTGGCACTTTGGGAAAGGAAATCTGTTGAACAAAGTTGAGAGGAATTTAGCATTCACTCTATCTCTTGGGGCTTCCTGATCTTCACCCACTAGTGCATACCCCATATCTTAATTCGGAAACATTTTTTTTCTTAAAGTGCATGCTGTACAACTTCTGTTTGGAAGGGCTTCTCTGTTTAAATCTGCTCTGTCTTTGCTTTCTTTACCCCATACAGCGAAGTAATGGACACTCTGAAGAGGCAAGTCAGGGAATCTCAGTTTTTCCTCCAATGTAGCTTCCCCGTTCCCTTCTTGGTGCTTGGAGGGCCACCTTGTACAAGGTTTTCACCTCTGTGACCAAGCCTTTGATCTGATGCTTGATATAGACTTTTTAAATTCTTACTTTGCTAGGAAGTTATCTTGGTCTACAAGTTGTTGTTTTGAGGACTATGACCTACGACTATGACCTACCTACCTCACCCTTGGGCTCACCTCCCAGAATCCTGGCCCAGGTATGATGGCCAGGCTTTGTATATTCCAGCAGTAGAATTAGAGAGCTTCTCTTTGCCTTATTCTAGAATGGGATTTCCAGATAACCCTTGATCTTGGGTGATTTATAAAATCCCTGCTAGTACGAATTCTAATCTGAGTGGTACTTGGAAGACTGCTCTGTAAATCAAAAGATGCTTTTTCCTCCATTAGTTTCTTCTTGAGTTTATTAATTTTTTTTTTCTTAGCAGCAGTTGCATGAATTACAGACTACCTGCTTGCTGCTGATCTGGGATGTTGCTGCTTCAAGGTTGAAATCTTACCACATGCAATGGTTGTACCCAGTTGAGGTGTTTGAATATATGCCTAGTTAAGGATGTGAATATATTAAAGTATTTCTTTAAAAGTTGCTTTATCATAGTCCTGAGTTTTCTTGTAAAAGGGAAAAACAGAAAGCAAAAATATGGCCCAGGCCATTAAAAAAATATAGCTCAAGTCATTTTCCCATGATTACCATAATTTCTGATGGTAATAGTTTTATATAGACTTATCATTTTGTTTTTGTTACTGTGAATTTTATATCACAGATGTTTTGATTTAAAACTGTAGTCTACTAAATAATTTGTTTCTGAATAAATGTGGCTTAGACCAGTGTTTCATCTGGATGGAGTTGATGAATGCCCAAGTATTTTGATTTGAACAAATCACTGCAGGGCATTCAGATTTGGAGATAAAACTCATGTAATGCTTGATACTCTAGTGATTCATAATAGTGAGTTAAGGCTTTTATTTCTAAGAGTGGCCTGTTAGTGTAAAATTTTCTGGTATGATCATGTCTTAGACTACAAGCCATTAGCATCTCAGTTAAAATTCACTTATCAGATTGTTTTCCAACATAAGAGTTGTCTGAGATGGAATAGTACATACAACTGGAAAGTTTTGAAAAGAGCACAACGAAACTTATTTACAAAGTAGAAACAGATTTAGAGAATGACCTTATGGTTACCAGGGGGGGAAGCATCGTGGGAAGGGATAATTTGGGAGTTTGGGATTGACATGTACACACTGCTGTATTTAAAATAGATAACGAACAAGGACCTACTGTAAAAATAAATAAATAAATAAGGGAAAAGTTTGACCAGTAGCCTCACATTTGGTTCTTATCTTTACCCTCTTTTTGCTTTTTATGTACTGAAAAAAGATCTTTTATTCATATTTGGTTTGTCCTATAACATCCTTTTTTCTTCTGTAAAAGATTGAAAATTCTTTAATGCCAACAGTCAAAAATGGACATGACTCATGGTTTTTTTGGTTTCATGCAGACAGATTTTGAACTTTCCAATGTGGGCAAGTTTCGACTTTGTTTTTAGCAATTAGCATTGTGTTATAATTTTTTATTTAGTTATCTGTCTCCCTATTATACTGTGAGCTCCCATGAGCCCCTGGTTGGTAGGAAACCTATCCCATCTAGCATAGCACTTAGTCCATAGTATTGATAGATGTTTAGCATACGTTTGTTCAAATGAATTTATTTAAATGCCATGGAATATTCAGTCAAAATAATTACAATATTGAGTTTATTTTCCATTGAAAATGTCCTCAGTGGCAAACAAATACACTAGCCTCTAAAATATTCTTGTCCAAAATATCTGCCCACAGGGAGTCAGCATCCTCTTTAAGTTGGTGGCTTAGCTGTTCTTCAAGAAAACAGCTTTATGATATCATATAAATACAGGCAGAACTTGATTGTCTAGCCTTTCAAAATGTGATGGATTGCCTCTTTCCTTAAGAGGTAAATAAATCATTATAACCTCATAAATCTTAGTAATCAGTTTTCTTCCTAGTTTAAAGAATTTTCATGAATAGCTCACAGGGGTTCCATTAAACAAGGATGGTAGAAGTAGGTAAAAAAAAAAAGAAAGGGAAAGCTAAAGTGAAAAATGAGAAGGGTGCGGGGAAGCCATTGTATGTGCCCACCTGACATGGATGTAACATGATTTCTGTGCTATCTTTGTCATGTGGCATTTGAAACTAAGCTCCCAGAAGGAAGGACCTTAAGTGGTGAGTGTTAAGTAGAATGCTTGTTACCAGGAAAGGGTGCTGTCTGGCTCTCTCCATTGCAGGGCTCTGGCTGGGTCACTTTGGGGAGTTTCCATCTTCATCCCTGGGAGGAGCAACTTCAAGAAAATTGGGACCTAAAATCTACCTAGTGGATGAATCACCCAAGCCCCAAAACATATTTTCTCTGTTAACACTTACCTTTGGTGTCATGTGGACTTGGGTATGGAAACGTATTGCCATGTGGTACCATGCAATTTGTGTGGAAAGAAAGTTTTTGGGGCTTTATTTTTGTTTTGTTTTGTTTCGGTGTCCTTTTGTATCTGTGTTCTGGCTGCTGCAAGACGTATTCCTCAGAAGTGAGGAAGAATGGAAGATATCAATACAAAGTACATTTTCTCTAATGATATTCCTCATTCTTTTTTCCCCTTTGATGTAGCACCCTAGTGCATTCAACACCAAGGGTGTTTGAATATTTCTTTTAAAGGAACACTTAGGTGCTTTTGGTGGTCACTGGCTTATTTATAACAATAGCAGAATTTAACCAAAGACAGCATTTTCAGTTGAGTACGGGAGGTTTTTGTTATATGCTAAGGTGTCGTGCTTTTGTCATTCAGTAATATTCATTAAACAGAAGCTAATTTTAAGAGCTTATTATGTGCCAAATCCAGTGCTAAGCATTGGAGATTGAGATGCTGGCCGGAAAGACTGTATTTCTGGAATCCTGTAACTTCAAGTCCTATGGAAAATCGCAAACAAGTATTAGGCAGTTTTAACAATTTAGTCTGTTTTGTTTAATGCTCTACCTCCATACTTTCAATACTGACTGATGTATAATTGGTGCTCAGGAGATATTTATTGAACGAAGGGTATCTGTGAGGTGAATGTTGTGATGGGGAAGGGAAGTGCGCCATGGTGTCAGAGAAGTCTCTAAGTCTCTCCCAACCCCAGCTTTATTGAGGTATAACTGACAAATACATTGTAATATATTTAAAGTATACATTGTGATGGTTTTATATATATATAGTGACATGATCCCCACAATCAAGTTAACACATCTGTCACCTCGAATAGTTACCTTTGTTTTTGGTGAGAACCTTAAATAGCTACTTTCTCAGCAAATTTCAAGTAAAAAATAAAGTGCTATTAACTAGAATGACCATGTTGTACATTAGAGTCTCAGAACTTATGCATCTTATAACTTAAAGCTTGTGCCCTTTGACTAACATCTCCCCATTTCCCCCACCCCCAAACCCCTGGCGATCATCATT
>RJWK010048589.1:0-16886 GCA_004363435.1 Platanista minor
AGCAGAAACTAACACATTATAAAACAATTATACTCCAATAAAGATATTAAAAAAAAAGACACCTGTTCTCCTTGCTTAAAAAAAAAAAATACAGCTACTTTGGTTGAATCAGAGGCAGGGAGAAGGGACAGAAGCAGGAATCTTCCCTACTCAGGACTCTCTCCTAACCACCACCTGTCCCTGAGACACTTCAGGGCTCCAAAAAACATTTTTATGACTCCTACTACAATTCAAGAGTTCTTGGACTTCCCTCATAGTGCAATGGTTGAGAATCCACCTGCCAATGCAGGGGACATGGGTTCAAGCCCTGGTCCGGGAAGATCCCACATGTTGCAGAGTAACTAAGCCCGTGCGCCACAACTCCTGAGCCCGTGCGCTACAACTACTGAAGCCCACGTGCCTAGAGCCTGTGCTCTGCAACAAAAGAAGCCACCGCAATGAGAACTCCACGCACCACAACGAAGAGTAGCCCCTGCTCGCCACAAGTAGAGAAAGCCCATGCGCAGCAACGAAGACCCAATGCAGCCAAAAATAAATAAATAAATTTATTTAAAAAAAAAAAGAGTTCTTTCTAGCCTTCCTCTCTCCTTTTTGTTATTTCAACAAGCATTCGTGAACACCTATCATGTTCCAGAAACTACGCAAGATGCTGGGAATGGAGAAATGAAATGGTCCCTACTCTCAAAGGTTCTGAGTCTACTGGGAGAGAGAAACATAAAACAAAAATTGCAACACAATGTGAAAATGCTATAATTAATTGCACAGAAATGGGCTGACAAGCTCCACTGGGATGAAGGTAGGCTGCCTAAATGAGACATTGGGACAAATTCTTGCAATTCTGCCAAACTTTTAGCATTTGGTAAGGGGTAGTTAGAGATGAAGAGAAGGGGGTTCCAGGAGAAGAGTGTGCCAAGTACAGACCCTCTTAAGTATGAGGCAGCTTAAGGGTAGGGAAGCTCAGATCATGCGTTAAGAGGGCACTAGAGAGCTGGGCGTGTTGTGCAATGTAGAGTAGACAAACCCATGGAGTGGATTATATGTGAGGGTTGTCCCAGCTTGGCTATCACCAGGAGTACCTTCCCGCTTATTAAAAGTACAGATTCCTGTGTCCCATCCCAGATCTTCTGGATCAGAATCTCTAGAGGAGAGGACTCCTGGAGGGGGCCCAAGAATCTGTATTTTTAAAAAGGTCTCAATTGGTTCTTAGGATTAGCAAGTTTGGAAAACCCCATTATGGGCCTTACAGAAGATCTGAAAATTCAACTGAGAGGCAATGTTGATCTCATAAGTTTTTAGGATGATCACTAGGGCTGCAGTGTGGAAGCCAGGTTGGTAACATAGTTACCATAACATACTCCAAAGACAAAGCAGAGTAGCCCCAGCAAGCTATGATGCAGTTTTGGGACCGAAGAAAGGTGAATGGATGCGAGATGTATTTAGGGGACAAAGCTGACCAGATTTAGCAGTTAACTGAATGCAATAGTGTCAACCAGATACAAGGAGGAAGATATAAAGTTCAGAAGTGCATAGTGGATTTGAGGTCTCTGGGACACGTAGGTGAACAAAAAACCAGGCAGCTGGAAGCCCAAGCCTGAAGCTCAGGGGAAGATGCGGGGGGGTTTATCGAGCCCTGGTACTCATCAGCTTGCTACAGCAGCAGCAAAAGCAGCCCCTTAATGAGTGTCTTCTGTGTACCAGGCATTGTTTAAAGTGTTTCTTTTCTTGCCTAATTGCATTTAATCCTCATAACTGTTATTTCGCCTCTGAAGAAACTGAGAGTCAAAGACTCTGACTTGAAATTAAAACATAGAGTGGTACAGTTAGAATTCAAATCTGAAGCTGTTTGACTTCAAAGCCCATGCTTTACCTGTATTTCATCTTATGAAATAAGCATTGGGAAAAGAAAGTGTGTGGTGGAAGGGAGGAGGGGATCCCTGGGCAAATATACCTGGGAAATGCTGCAAACCACATCCTGCCCTAGATATGCACAGTTGAGTGTCTGTGAATGAAACCTAGCTAGCCCCAGGATCCTGATCACCCACATGGGGCACCTGACCCTTCGGATTAGAAAGGCCATGCCAAGCCCCATCCAGCTCTGCTGGTGGCACCTAGTCTCTTCGAGGTTCACGGCATTCTCCACCCAAAAGACTGAGAGATCGGGGAGGGGGAATGCTTTGTCTGATTTGGAACAAGCAGAAAATTATCTGAATGACAAATGATCCCAGAAAACAGATTCTTTCCATTCTCTCTAAAGCAAAAGAAACACATGAGTAAATCTGTTATCACATATTCTGAAAATTACAATAGCATTGCTATAATTATACAGCCCCTACAAGGTCTTTAGAAATCATGTACTTATCATGAAAATGAACAAAATGGTAACTTAATGATCAGTTATGCAGGGAGCTACAAACAGTTGTTTTCACTCTAATGATTTATGCTCCCACCCCAGGATCAGGCTTCCAATTCTAACAATAAAAAGCATGTAAATGAATAAATGGGGGTGAAGTGAGGGTGAGATTCCGCTGACAGGACAGCACAATGCTGAGTCAGTTCATCTTTGCCATCTCCAACATCAAGCCATAATGCTTCTGAGGAAGGTGTACCTCCATGTGAGGAAGGTGGGGGCAGGGGGACTGACCCTGCCTTCTTTATGATTTGCTAATCATGCCTAAGGGGACTAAAGAAGTGCTACACTTCTTCACTGCTCAGCTGAAGGTCAAGCAGTCTTAAGTATTCTAGAAAAGTAACCATGCTAGCCCTTGAGGTCAAAAAAGCAATGTTAAAACAGCAGCTGCCATCTTGGCTGCTCTCATTCTATCTTCCTGATCTTGCTTCCCTCCTCCCTCATTACCCACCACTTATATTGATAATCTTTTGTTCTGTGATTTCCAGTTCTTTGTTCATGATGTGAACATTACTGTTCTTTTTAATTTCACTCCTTTACTCACATTTTCCTCTGTTTAGCATAATACACCACACCCTACAGATCTGGCCTGTTGTAACTACATAAATCCTCTGATTAAGGATACCAGAATACATATTATTTACACTTATTAACCTGTTCTTGTCACTATTTCTGCTGCTGTTTCTGTGCCTCAGTGAAGCAAAGTCTTGCTGTTTAATAGGTTATGAGGGAGTCCTGATGGGAAGAGCAGAGCTTACAAAAGCCAAAATAAACACACACAGAATAGAAAAATCTTGATTGTTTCCTGAACAGAAGCTAGAAAACTCAGTCAATGTGAAAACCAAATAAATATTTTTATCTGTCAGACATTCTACTAGATATTTTCTAGGCTTTTAAAGTATGACTGAGAAGCTCAGGAATAATCTCAGGGAACAAACAGCAAATAAAGATTTCCTAAGTACTAAAACTTTGAATGAAGGGTTTAAGAATTCCAATTTTTTTAAAGTTTAAGATACAGGAACAGTGTCTACTGCACTATGTCAAAATCTTTCTTACTTTCCCTTAATATTGAAAATTTGATATTATTTAGAAAACAATATTATAGTAACATAGCTAACATGGTATAGAGATAAGACTTCAACTTAAGTCTGTAAGTTGTAATCTTACACCTGTACTAGTTCCTGTAGTCAACTGTCTTTCATGATACATATTTAAATAGTGAAAGTAAGATTTAATATTGATCAAAAATAAATAAACCAATTTAAAAATAGTATGTCTCTAAATATTATATACCTAGAAATGTGCACAAATGCATAGATCTGAGACTACAAAGGACTTTCTCCTTAATTTTCCTCTTTTGCTTCATGTCTTTCCCTCCTCTTGATATCCTGTGCACACAGACTAAGTCTACCCTTTCTGTCATGGCCCTGCACAACTAGTTCACCAGATCTCTCCCACCAGGTTCTATGCTGTGCCATTGTAATATGGTAGCCACTAGCCACATGTTGTTATCTATATTTAAATTTAATTAAAATTAATAAAATTAGTAACTCAGTTCTCTGTCACACAGGCCACATTTCAAGTGCTAAACAGCCACATGTAGCTAGTGGCTACCATGCAAACCATAATCTTCTGCGATATATAGAACATTTAAATCATCCTAGAAAGTTCTATTGGACAGCACAGCTCTATAGGGTCAGGGGAGGGAGTGGTCACTGAGACAAAGAGCTCTGTATTACTGCACAGCAGCATCGTTCCAAAGCACAAAATTATAATGCTGTCAACACTAGGGTCAGGATACACAGGTGGGGTTTTGGGGTTGGAGGAAAGGTGTTCAGAGGGCCAGGTTCAGGAATGGCACTCTTCCGGGCAGGCGTTCCTGGTCTCCAAGGCTTAGAAATGGGCACATTATAGGCAAGTAGACTTCTGAAAACCTAGCAATCAAAGCATAGATGAGGAAGTCTACACAGATGAGCTGGACCAAAATTGTGAGCCAGGAGTATAGGGCCCAAGTAAGGCAGTCTCAGATGTCAATGGCCAGGGATCTGGGACAAGAATCCAGGAAGTCAGATAACATATCAAGAATCGCCAGTGAGCAGGTCCCATGTGGTCTGCCCTTTGGCCCCTCCTTAACTTTTTGTTGACAGTGGGGCAGCCTTGAGACCCAGATGTGTGCATAAAGTAACTTGCAGCTTCACAAAAGATCTGCTCTACCTGTGCTTAGTGCTTAGGGCTGGGACAAGACAGCCAGATATTTGTGCAAACTTGAATTGGGAATTTGGCAGTTTCTGAGTACTCTAATCAGTACAGGTTGTACATTATTTTTAAGTAAATACAATCTCTTCTCTGCATTTAGAACATTGCAGCAGTAGGCACAAATTCACTGCACATGTCAAGACAGGCCTAGTCAACTCTGGCCTGCCTGCCAAGGTACTAAAGGGTAATCTACAACACAGACATAGTCAGAGTTTGCCTTCCCCATTTATTTTACATATTTCCTATATATTAAGGTGGACCATAAACAAATGAGCATCTTTTGAAGCCCAGGACTTTTGGGAATATATCCAGGTATCTTCAGTAGCCTTCCATCTCTAGGACTCCGACCTTCAGCTCAGCCTATCCCGAGATATATCTATACCCCAAGATACAACTCCTCCAAACATGGCTTGAACTATATGACTTCCTTTCTTAAAAGAGAAACTTTCAGTGGTGTTCTATCTCTATAGATAAAGCCCACAAGCCTCCACCTAGTAGTTCAGGCCCTGTGGCATCTGTCCTCTCTCTGCCTTCCTAGGTTCCCCTACTTCCATCAACATACCTTGTTTCTGGTCAGATGGGCCTGCCTGCCTTTCCCTGAAAGTACTCTTTTTTTGCCCACTGCGTCCTATTTCCCCACTTCTCTCTGCTGCTCAAACCCTGCCTAACCTTTGAGGCCCAGCTCAAATGTGCAGTGTCAGAAAGGTTTCTATGACCCATCAGTCAGAAGGAACCTGTTCCTTCTCTAACATCGAACCATTTATGGCAGTGACTCTGATAGGCTAGCATTAGAGCTGGTCGTGTACGTATGTGGCACCTTTTCTGTACAGAAAAGAGTTAATGTAGCAGGCCTGAGACTGCTATCTTTAGAAAGGCCTGCTTGCAAGGATAGCCTTTGGCTGGCATCTGGGAATTGGCTCTTAGAGTGTTCCCAACAGTTAAGGGTGGCTCACTGTGCCTAGACTATTTGTGTGAACAATATGGTTTATGCTGAACACTTGCTTCCCTTCTGGACATTTTGTACACGCTAAGCAGAGGGTCCCTACATGACAGGCCCCAATAAATGTTGGTTGCTGAATCTCTAATGGGCCTCCTAGAACAGGAATACCGCACACCTGCTGCTGCATTTTAACTGGAGATGTGTGCTCTGTGTGACCCCTCATGTGAAGGAGAGAGCGTAAGGAAGCCTGTGCGTGGACCCCTTCAGACTCTACCTGTGTCTTTCTTCCTTATGAGCCACTGGTGTATCCTTACTACTTCGCTGTAATAAATCTCAGCCATGAGTACAACTATACGCTGAGTCCCGTGAGTCTTTCTAGTGAATGACCACTAGGGGTTGTCCTGGGGATCTCCACACATCCTTTAAGTCCAGTGTCCTTGTCTGTAAAGCAGCAGGGACTGTGCCTCCCACATCTCTGCAACCCACAAAGAATCAAGCACAGAAGTTTAGTTTCTAGAGACCTGACTTATAATAACTTTATAAGGACTACACAGTTAAAATACCAAGGTAGCTGAGGGCAAAATGAAAAATAATAAAGGGGCAGTTTTCCCCAAAGAAGGTTCCTATTTATATACACACAGCTTTTTCCTGCTTTAAAGGCTCTCAGGGGCTTCACAGCAATAAATGAGTATGCTGAATGTGCCTGCTGCTGCCACAGGGCTCTCATGACTTTTAAGCTTGTTGGAATCTCTCTGCTATCCCGCCACCTAGACAAAGCTAACAGAGACTCTGTCACTTGAGGTCCTAGGGGAGGCTACCTGCCAGATGCGCAGCAAAAGCAGGGCCTCTGTGGTAGGAAGAACCTTTGCAGTGGCAACATACCTATATTTGCCCTTCCTGTCTTTTAGAAGGAAGCACACAAAAACACTCATGTTTGGACTCGAGAGCAAAGTTCCAACGCATATAATAACAATAACAATAATTATGTTATTTTTATTGTTATTAATAACAATTAACAATAACATAACAATAATTATGAATATTTATTGAGATTTACCATCTACCAGGGCTTGATCTAAGGACTTGACACGTATCATCACCTTGATGATGTAGACACTAACACTACTATTTCACAGTTGAGGAAATGGCAGCACAGAGGGGTTAAGCAGCCTAACTTATTTGGCAGCACTAACCATGGTAAGGCAGGTAGGTTCTAGCAGGAGTGTGAGTTCAGGGAGCTTAGAACAAGGGCAAGGACAGACCTCAAAGGTCAAGTCCAGGAATCCTGAGTACTCCTGACTTACAGGGCTGAGGCTGAAGAATTTCAAGCAAGGCTGATATTGGGGATGGACCATGGATGGACTGAATTATCTTCAGGGGTAGGAGGATGAAGCCACAGACTGATCATGGCTGACCACACCCTGGTGGAGGGGCAGAGTGTGGAGCGAGAGTAGGTAGATGGGATGAGGTGGATGCCAAGGCATAGGTCACAAAATAGCAAAGGGTGGGTCCAGAGTGGGTCTTTTATACCTTAAAGGAGAGTTCTCAACCTGGGGTCAGACAGGTTTTAGAAGTTCTGTGTACCCTCAGAAGAAGGACGTAAAGAGGGCATGTATGTGTCTCTGGGCACATGCAATCTTCCAAGGGAAGAGTATCAGAAGGTCCTCAGCTTCTTCTCCTTGATTTACTTCTGTGTCTTCACACATCCAAGAATCTTGCAGGACCATGTCAGAGGCTAGGATGCTCTTCCAGGCAGTGGGAAGCTGACTGCAAGTGTATTCCTCCATTTCCTCTATTGCCATACTTTTTGACTTCTGACCCTACACAAATGCCACTAGCCAATGAAGATAAACTAAGCTAACTGTTCCTCTGAAGCCATCCATACGGTGCTCAGCCTCATCATTATGAGCCTTAACATATTCCACAAATTTCTTGGAATGGAAATAAAAAGATATTTCAGTGCAAAAATTCAAGGCAAACTATTTAAGTCAAACAACTTATATTTCAGGGTTTCTGAAGCAGATAAATGTTTAACTTTGATCTCAGTAAGGTTTTTCCTCAGCTTTTCTCCTAAATTTGGGTTCCTGCTGTGCTTTCAGTGATATAACATTCTGGCATCAAGAATCTGTATCTCAGAGTATTGCTAGTAGGGAAACCTGCCTGTTGTTTTTTGGAAGGAACAGTGAGCAGTCACCAAATACAGATCCCTGGGCTGCAGGAATCCATGACTAGACCATTAGGTCCCCTTGAAAGGTTCTGATTTCTATCTCTTGAGATTCTGCAATATGCATGGATATTCTCTCATGAATTCCTGTGGCAATATGGTGTAATGGAAATAAAGCAGGGAGCAGACCAGGACTTGAACCCTGGACTGGAAACCAGCAATCTGTTTGACTTCAGAGTTGATGTAGGAACTAAATTAAGTGACATATGTAAAGCTCGTGGCATGGGGCTTGGCACATCACATGCCCTCAAGGAGTATTTACTCCTGTTTCTTTCTATCCCTCATTCCCCACAGAGACCAAGCCAAACCTCTACCTTTCCCCTTAAGCCTCAGAAGAAAATAAAAATCACTGGATATGAATGTCTTCCAATTTACCACAGCCTAATGCAACCTATTTATGATTCTGGGCATTACCATCCCTCCTCCCCAGTCCCTGCAGGACTGTGCGCCATCGCAGTCTCTTCTATCTTCACGCTCTCCTCTAAAAGCCTCCCTTCAGCCCTCTGTGTGGATTGTGACTTACTTGGGGTCCTGTGGTGTCTGAGTGTCTCATTACTGGGAGAGTCTGTCTGACTTATAGTCAAAGGGGTGTTGTGAGCAGCTCTGGGGTCTGGGAGGATTAGTGACTGGGGTATGAAGATAAATGTTTGAGAAGCTTAAGAGTTTGAGTGATGCAAAGCTTCCAGTGATAGTATTTGGGGCCCAAGACAAATGTATTATGGGTTTTTTAAAAGATCAATGGTTGAAGAAGTCTTCTGAGCTAAGAAAGTGAAGGGGATTTGTTGGGGGGCAGGGTATCAATCATTGGGGGCATGAGAGGTTCTGTGATTTAATAACCTGAGGAGTCAGTATCATCTCTTTATAGGGATCTTCCTTATGCACCTTAATTTTAAAAGTGCTACGTCTCATTTCTGTGATTCTCAATTTCTTCAAAGTATTTATATCTTCCTGGTTTTATAGTATACATTTATTTATTGTCTGTTTCTCCCTCTAGAATGTAAACTACAAGAGGAGAGGGATTTTCTCTCTTGTTTTGTGCTGATTCCCCGGCACCTGGAACAATATCTTACACATGGTAGTTATATAATGTGTGTTGAAAAAATTAACAAGAGGGATATAATTACAACCACAAATCTACTCTATAAAAAGTAAACAAGTTTCAAATCAGTACTGTAACTACATTACTAACAAATTATTTCTAACACTCTCCTACTGCCTTCTGCACACAGTAGCTCTACCCAAAATCTGATAGTTCCTGAAACTCGGCTGTCCCAGGCAGTGGTTCTTAACCTTCCCAGCACATTGGAATCACTTGAGAACTCCTGATTTAATTAATGTGAGGAGTGGCCTGGGCATTGGGAACTTTAGTTCTACTGTGCCGCCAATGTTAAGAACTACTGGTCTAAAACCAGTTCCCTTAAACCTGTCCACTCCTTTTGTACTCCCTCCTGTGGTTAATGGCCTGAACATACACTCAACAGTCACTCCAAAAAGTAATTAGAGCTAAGTCTGGAAAAAGGGGATAATAAAGAAGAATAGTATTTTTGCCCAATAAATGGGATGACTATAAGACTTGTTTTCCTGTGAAACTTATAAACTAACTTTGCTTTCATTTTTCCAGACGCTAGAATCTCTCTTCTCTGTTCTGTTCCCTTCTTCTGTACGAGTATCTCATCCACTTCACTCTATAGACATCTCAGCCCAGGCTCCAGTTCCTGGGTCTTCATTATCACTGATTTAATAATCTGCTAGGTGTGTCTCTCCATTCTGTCTTGAGGTACTGAAATATTTCTATTTTCCATTAAAAGCCCTTGAAAGAAAAACCTACTTTTTAATGTGTTTACGTTCAAAACTGAAGGGTAACAATCAGGTAGATATTTAATAGAGTTTTACAACTTTGATTTGAAGAGTCCATATAAAGTGTAATATGGCTTTTGGGGGAAGGTGCTAGGAGTGTTAATAATAATTGAGTTCAAGGTAAACTACTAGCAGGATCTATTTCCACATGAGTCTCTGCTCTAAACGTGCTCAGAGGGAAAGCTACTTGTAGGGTTCCCTCAGAAAGCAGCAGCCACATCTTTAGATGCCATATTAAGATAAAGTAAGTTTATACAAGAGTGTTGTGACAAAATATTCTCTACTGTTTTCTACCAAAGAACTGATTTTCTTAAAACTTGTAACTGTTTATATTTTGAATTTGAAATTCTAAATTTTCATTTTCCTCTCATAACATTTAGCTTTGTCTAGTAAGTCCAACTGTGGACTTTCCTGGTTCCCACATACTGCAAAGCATCAAATCAGTCTCAGAGTTCCCCATTTGTGCTATTTCTCCACTATTTCTTCTCTTCCTTTGTGTCTGATTTCTAGTTACCCTAACAATAAGCCATTCATCTTGCTCCATGGACACTAAGCCTACACATCCAATGCTCAGTTTTCCATTCTCTCTCATGAGTCTAAATTGTTTGCTTTTAAACAGCACATCTTGATGTGCTGTTTAAAACACAATCTTGATGCTCTGACTGATCTGCTGACAGAATCTAGCACCTAGTGTTTTTCCACTCCCATGTGAGGATTCAAAGATTTCATTTTTAAAATCTTGGTCTGTCTTGAGATGATCTCTAATAACTTCAGCTATCAATCCAGGCAGATATTTTACATTGCTTTGTGAAGGCAGAGAAAATAATCCCTAGTTTGTGAGGAAATGCCTCTAGTTCCAACAGAAACACTTCCAATTGCTGTAAGTTGTATCTCAGGGCACGTAGCCTCAGAGATCCAT
The DNA here is from genome assembly GCA_004363435.1 of Platanista minor. Classification (NCBI taxonomy): domain Eukaryota; kingdom Metazoa; phylum Chordata; class Mammalia; order Artiodactyla; family Platanistidae; genus Platanista; species Platanista minor. The sequence continues at coordinate 10,604 of RJWK010048589.1, forward strand.
CAGGATTGTGACTCTAAGGACAGCAGCCACAGGTCTTACAGTTAAGCTGTTTCTCTAATCATCTGGTTTCCAGAGAAACACATATTAGTTAAAATCTCTCCCTACTAAATATATTTTAACAACAATAAAGCTTTTTGAAAGGAACATTAGAAAGAGCAAACTTAAATCCAGTATTTTCTTTCATCTTTTCATATTTTCTTTCATCTATTCTGGAACATCTTAAGTTGTACTTTGCAAATCTGAGATTTAGAATGATAAAAGAAGTTAGTTTGTGTTGGTATCAGAGTTGGCAAGAGCAGCAAGAAGAAGGGAACCTTCAATGGCCTAAGAAAAGAGCAGGCCCTAGCTGGCACTGCATGTGTCTGAAAAGTAGAAGTCCCCTTGCACAGGAAAGTCTACGCACCTCTCTGGAAGAAAGGGCTGTTAGCCTACTGTCAGTTCACTGAATCATGGGACTTGCACTCTCACACCTTTAAATACTTCCTGACAGATTATTTCCCGAAGCTTTGTTCATCACCTGGCTCAAAAAGGCTTCACAGAATACTCAGGGCTATGGAATTTCCTCTTACAAAGCAGTCTCCTTAGCTGTAGTAGTACATGAAACTGTCTTGTTTACACATTTACCAGTTGTGCTTCTCTGAGGGCAGGGATTCTCTCTTTTTTTTTTTTTTTTTTGCAGTTCGTGGGTCTCTCACTGTTATGGCCTCTCCCGTTGCGGAGCACAGGCTCTGGACGCGCAGGCTCAGCGGCCATGGCTCACGGGCCTAGCCTCTCCGTGGCATGTGGGACCTTCCCGGACCGGGGCACGAACCCGTGTCCCCTGCATCGGCAGGCGGACTCTCAACCACTGCGCCACCAGGGAAGCCCCAGGGATTCTCTTGATCAGGGACACGACAGATACAAGGTCAGACATTCTTTGGCCAAAATCAGACTGTAAATTTTGAGAAGGAAGCTGACAGAGATTCTCTCCTTGCCCAAACTCTAGTCAGGCTCCTCTGAGTTTTTCAACTAGACCTGAACTTTTAGAGTCCAATGTCTTTCTCTGCGTTATCTAATCTTAGCAAGAACCCTGCTACATTGGTTTAGCCAGAATCCTCCTCCTTCAACATCTGACCCTCCTCAATATCAGTCAGACTCTCCCCATTACCCTCAAGTGACGTCTGATCACCCTGGCCTGCCTTCAGCAAGAATCCTGTTAGGTTGCTCTAGCCAGAAACCCCCCAACCCTTGATGTTTCTTTTCAGTAACTGTCAACCCACTGACTCCTTCCCTGCTCTTTGGCTATAAATTCCGACTTTCTCTTATTGTAGTCACAGTTGAGCCCAATCTCCCTCCTCTACTGACAGGCTGTACTGTAGTGGTCCTTATACCTATTGCAATGGTCCTGAATAAAGTCTGCCTGTCTTTAACAGGTGTCTGAATAATTTTGATCACCGCTAAAGCCCTTAGTGGTGATCAGTGGATATCCCAACCTGGCCTCTGACATATCTGGTAGATACTGTCTACTGGTTTTTAGCAGACTGCCATCTGCAGTAGTTGTATTTGAGAGGACAAAAGCAGTTAAATGATCTGTTGGATCAGGATGGTTGGAATGAATCCTTTGAGAATTGTCTTCTGTTGACTAGCACCTAGTGGGAATCATCAACCCAAGGCATGGAGCCAAGTGGATGCCTGGGAAAAGAGTGGGGGTGATTAACCTAGTTGAGTTGCCCTACCTGTGGCTCTGGCCTTGAGTGAGGCAGGAGTAGAGATGGGGGAAAGGAAAGAATGCCTTTAATATGAATTCAGCCAGATTTCACACAAAGTCATTTCTACAACTACAGACTCAATGCTTGAAGTCCATCTTGAGAGTTTATAACAAATCATTCTTTCATTTGATAAATGTTACTAGCTCACTCAGGCTCTGTAATATTTTTGCTTGCACATTTTAATACTCTAAAGAAAAAGAACTGAGCAAGGAATTAGTGTGTGTATATTATGGCAATTTTCTAGTTTTCAACTTAAGTTAAAAAACTTGCTCAAAAGTTTACTGCCACTTCATTCACAAAGCATTTTCCTTCTACTGTAAGTTATCTGTTTTCTTCTCTGCTGTCTTTTTTTTGTGTGTGGTATGCAGGCCTCTCACTGTTGTGGCCTCTCCCATTGCAGAGCACAGGCTCCGGACGCGCAGGCTCAGCGGCCATGGCTCACGGGCCCAGCCGCTCTGCAGCATGTGGGATCTTCCCGGACCAGGGCACGAACCCGTGTCCCCTGCAATGGCAGGCGGACTCTCAACCACTGCGCCAGCAGGGAAGCCCTCTGCTGTCTTTAAAAAAAAAAAAAAAAAATTTATTTATTTTTGGCTGTGTTGGGTCTTCATTGCTGTGCACAGGCTTTCTCTAATTGCAGCGAGCGTAAGCTACTCTTCGTTGCGGTGCGCGGGCTTCCCACTGTGGTGGCTTCTCTTGTTGCAGAGCATGGGCCTTAGGCACACAGGCTTCAGTAGTTGCAGCACGCGGGCTCAATAGCTGTGGTTCACGGACTCTAGAGCACAGGCTCAGTATCTGTGGCGCATGGGCTTAGTTGCTCTGCGGCATGTGGGATCTTCCTGGACCAGGGCTCGAACCAGTGTCCCCTGCGTTGGCAGGCGGACTCTCAACCACCGCGCCACCAGGGAAGCCCTTCTCTGCTGTCTTGATAATTTTGGTCTCTACTGTATAGCAATTTTCTAAGAAAGACTAGTTAAATTTAGCCACTGAGGCAACTCATTACCATTTTGAATGATACCTGAAATCATACTCTCTTAGTGTGGATTTGGCTCCTCAGACACTATGAACATGTACTTTAGAATGTGAGGAAAGAAAGAACCAAAACAGTTCAGGAATCTTCTGTTATTGGGTAGATTTTAGAATTCCATTTATCTACTGACTTTTTAGCTGTGCCTCTTTGCACTATTTTACACATACACATCCTTAACTTCTCACAGTCAAATTCAAGTTAATATTTTCCCATTTTACAAAAAATGTAGAAACCTTGCAACCACAGAGGTTAAATTAACACTCCCCATCCTTTCTGCTATAGTTGTCACATGTACTACATGTACATACATTAGAATACCCTCAAGAAAATGGTATTTTGGGGGCTTCCCTGGCAGCTCAGTGGTTAAGAATCCATCTGCCAATGCAGGGGACACGGGTTTGAGCCCTGGTCCGGGAAGATCCCACATGCTGCGGAGCAACTAAGACCAAGCGCCCCAACTACTGAAGCCTGTGCACCTAGAGCCCGTGCTCCGCAACAGGCGAAGCCACCACAATGAGAAGACCGTGCACCGCAACGAAGAGTAGCCTCCGCTCACCACAACTAGAGAAAGCCCGACTAGAGAAAGCCTGCGTGCAGCAACGAAGACCCAACACAGTCAAAATAAAATAAATAAATAAAATTTTTTTAAAAAGGGAATGGTATTTTTCTTTTATACAGTCATGTATTTTTTAAATAAAGAGACAAATAGTCTTATATTTATCCATATATTTACCATTTCCAATGTTCTTCATTCATTTCTGAGGATCTGAGTTTCCCTCTGATTCTTTTTTTTAGCCTGGAGAACTTCCGTTAGCAAGTCTTAAAGTGCAATTCTGCTGGTGACAAATTCTCTTAGTTTTCCTTTATCTGAAAATGTCTTTATTTTGTCTTCATTCTTGAAAGATTTTTTTCATTAAATATGTAACTTTGTGTTTGTCCTTCTTTAAAGATGAACAAAGTATCTTCTTTAAAGATACTTTAAAGATGTTTAAGGATATCCTCCTATTATGTCCTGGACTCCGCAGTTTCCGATAAAAAGCCCATAATCACTTGAATTGTTGTTCCCACGCATGCAATGTGTCATTTTTTACTAGCTACTTTTTAAGAATTTTAGTTAGACTACGATGTGTCATATTTAATGTTTGGTGTTTAACAGGCTTCTTGAATATGTAAGTTTACATATTCAAAATTCACAAAGTTTGGGAAGTTGCATGCCATTATTTCTTTAAATGTTTTTTTCTGCCCCATTCTTTCTCTCTTTTCCTTCTGAAATTCCAATATGGGCCTTTTGAAACTGTAACCCTAAGGCTTTGTTGATTAAGTTTGGCTTCAATATTTTTCTTTCTTTAGACTGGATAACATATTGATATTCAAATTCAAAGATTCTCTCTGCTAACATTTCATGGTTCAATTAATCTCATCTGGTGATATTTTTATTCCGGATATCCCTAATATAGATGCTGTATTTTTCAGTTCTAAAATTTCATTTGGTATTAAGAAGTATTTCCTATTTTTCTGTTGAGATTTTTACTATTTTTTCATTCACTGAACATTTTATAATATCTCCTTTAAAATCCTTGTCTGATAATTTCAACATCTGAGTTATCTCAGGGTTGGCTTCTGTTGACTGTCTTTTCCCCTCAGATTGGGTCATATTTTCCATGTTCTTTGTATGTCCCAGAATTTTGGATTGTACCCTGGACATTGTAGTTGTTACACTGTGGAGACTCTGGATTCTCTTACAGTCTTCTGAAGAGGGTCAGTTAGTATTTTTGTTTTAATAGGAAATTAATTTGGTTAGACTTAATCTGTAATCTGTTTCTCCTATGACTGATGGCAGGTCAAACTTCAGTTTTCTCTTCTTTTCTTTATTTATTTTTAAAAATATTTATATATTTATTTGGTTGCACCTGGTGTTAGTTGTCCTTAGTTGCGGCAGGCAGACTCCTCAGTTGCAGCATGCATGTGGGATCCAGTGCCCAGACCACGGATCGAACCCAGGCCTCCTGCATTGGGAGCACGGAGTCCTATCCACTGCACCACCAGGGAAGTCCCTCAGTTTTCTTTTGGTCTTAGTTGCTAGCTGCTTTGAGTTTGCCCTGCATATGTGTGATTCAGGGATCAGCCAGTGACATGGGCAGAAGTGATATATAACATCTGGGATTCTCCACCTCCTGCTCTATCTTTCCCAGGATTCCCTTCAAGCCCCAAGCTCCATCTCTTGGTTCCTCAGGCTAAAAATATGGCAGGCTTCTATTAGAGTTTTAACTACCCCATGCTATGTTGAGAGTACAGCTCTGACCAAAACCACAAAAACAGGACACTCATCCTGTATTGGTCCCTTTCTCCAAGTTTCTACCCCTCCAAAATCTGCTGCTTCTGTTCATTAAGCAGAACCCTAACGTGGTTGTTTTTCTGTATTTTACCCACTGTTAATAGTTAAGTGTTGGAGGGCTGGCCTGTTAGGAGGTCACTCCACCATACCAGAAATGAAACCAGCACAGTTCTACCTCAAAAAAAAAAAAAAGCCCAAGTCCAAACCACCATCATGTCTCATTTGGATTACTGCAAAGGCCTCCTATCTAGTGTCCTAATTTATCTTTAAGTGACCAGGGGTGAGAAGGCTGGTTGTAATTTCATCCCTTGCTCCACCTCATTAATTTGGAAGTCATTTTGAGATCCAAGGATGAGAAGATGGTAGAGAAAAGGTCTCTCCCCTGGAAGATAGCCCCATGGTATGTTCACCTTCTCAGTAAGGCCTACCCTGAACACCTTATTCAAAATAGCAAATCCTCCTTCATACTTTAACTTTTTCTGTTCTATATCATTTATCCCTCCAAATACACTCTACAATTTACTCTTTGTTATATTTATTGATTGACTCTCCCCACCAGAATACAAGTTTCACAAGGACAGGAATTTTTGTGTGCTTTCCTCAGTGCCATGTCTCTAGAGCCTATACCAATGGGAGCACATAATAGGTGAAAAATAAATGTCTGACTATATCAATCAACTATAACTTCTACCTCTGATACCCCTTAATTTTCCACATTCCTCTCTAGGCAGAGGATTTTTCCAAACTTCTGTCAGTAGCATTAGTTATTCTATTCTACTTTGCACTGCGTGTCATAGTCTAGACAGAGTAGAAAGCAAATTTCTTGTAAACAAAGAACTTCTTAAAGAAGCCTGACCACTTCTTTTACTGTTTTTGTCCCGACTCTATAGGACATTGTATTAAAAAATTTCCCCAGGCTGATATTTATTTAGACTCTGAACATAATGAAACGATGGCACATACAGGAGAGCAATTTCTGACCTTATTCTCAGATGAAAAAAGACACATTAGGGGCTTCCCTGGTGGCGCAGTGGTTGAGAGTCCGCCTGCCGATGCAGGGGACATGGGTTCGTGCCCCGGTCCGGGAAGATCCCACATGCCGCGGAGCGGCTGGGCCCGTGAGCCATGGCCGCTGAGCCTGCGCGTCCGGAGCCTGTGCTCCGCAACGGG